>CAKAKR010058799.1:108956-125940 GCA_916700685.1 Adelosebastes latens
GTTAACTGAGGTAATAAATCAAGTGAGAAGTAGGCTCATTTTCTCATAGACTTCTATACAATCAGACTTCTTTTTGCAACTAGAGGAGTCGCCCCCTGCTGGCTATTAGAAAGAATGCAAGTTTAAGGCAATTGCTTCACTTTTCAGACCCGGAGGTAGCCCACTGTGTGTAACACAGAGATCATGCATAGTGGTTCATAGTCTTTTAACATTTCACAAAACTGCAAAATATGCCGTAGAACTTTTCACTTAGAAAAAAATTATAAATAGAGCTGTAATACATTCATCAATCAGTTATTAATTCTCTAACTCGACAGGAAGTTAGCATAAAATGCTAAATGTTAACTTCCTGTGGCACACAGTGCATATTGTTCTGTCCGAAATCTACCGCAGAAGTTCACTTTTTTCAACATACTCGAGGCAAATTCTGGAAAAAAAAAAATGGAAGGAGGAGTTTTGCAAACACATCGGAGATCACGGAGGTTCCTTTACAAATGAATGGACTTCCGGCTGACTTGCATACGTACACAGAGCTATGTGGAATCGAGGCATAATTCTTTACCTGAAATAAGTTCTCAATTTGTTTGCTATTTTCTCACTGTTTTCAAGAAAAATATCAAAATACTATATTAAGAAATAAAGAAATAATATATTTTGTCCTTTGAATTAGTACTGTAACAGCATATGTCAGTGACTCCTTACTGTCTCTCTGAGCTACTGTACACAGCTTCTGTGCGCATATGGTCTCAATCAGATGAAAACATCCTCTGTCACACTCGCTTTGATAGGATTAGCGTGAAGCTGTGGGCAGGAATGTGGAAAAGTCTATTTTACATAATGTGTTTCTGTGCGTGAGATGTTTCTGAATCGACATGTGGGAGCTTAAATGAAATGTTTACACAAATACCTCACACACCTCCTCATGGACATGCAATCAAAAGCGATACCTTCCTCCTACTGGGAGTTGGCGGTGTGCAAACAGCAGCGAGAATGTGCCAGAATGTGATGAACAGCATATTGAGTTGCCAGTGGCGTGCTAACTACTGGTAACTACTGTCACAGCTGCCAGCTTTGGGACAAAATGATAAAAATGTGTCCCACATTCACTTTTTCCCCCAAAAACTACTTATGAAAAGTACTGTTTGATAAGACGGTGGCCTTCCTCAGCCATTCTTATCCTCCCCTCCCTTACCATGCAGCCATGGTTTTCCCCCCAAATGAAATTATTTTCTTTTGTGTCCTTGTAATGTATTCATAGCACAGGAAAACAGGCAGAGGATCAAGATCAAGCAGCCCACAGAATATCAAATGGAATATATTCATGGGGCTGTGTGGGTTCTGTCTGTGGCGGACAAAAAAAAATATCAAGCATATTTTATATATACTGCTTGGAGTCACTGCTATGTTCTAAAAGCAAACAACCAGCACACCTCACCATGCCGTCACCTGCTGCATTGATTGAGAGATACTGTTGCAGAGACTGTGCACCCCGAGTCTGGTTTTATATTTATGGGAAAATGTGCAAAACTTTTTGGCCGAATAAGCATGTGTATAAATACTGTGCGTACATTATAATATAAGATTTGCATTTGATTCCAGAGTGTAAATAAGTATTATAAATTCAAAGTTTAGGTGTTCCCAACTAATATTGGCCCATAATAAGGTTCTAAATCTTATTTTTCTAAGAGCTAGAGAAGATGACGCATCGATTTAAAGTCGTTTCATTTATGCACCAACATATAAGGAAGTTACTTTAACAAGTCATCATATACCTAAATGAGAAAATAGGTATTTTTTTGTACACTATATCTCAGCGAGAAAACAGATAGTTTGTCAGTTCCTTCAAAAACGATCAATATGACCATTACAAAAACAATTTATATGATCTGCCACCTCTATGGTTGAGATTTGTTTAAGTTTAGGCAACTAAAACAGTTAAAGGTCTTATTGATAAAATTTTTATGTAGACATAATATATTTTAAAAAAAATACATCCACAAAGCTTTTAGAAAGATGGTGAATAAAAGTATTGTGAGTTAATCATTTTGAAAACATTTTGGCGGGTCCAAAATTAATGTTTTGTTTATCTCTGTAAAAGATATCTGATGTTCGGCTCCCACTTCTAACAAGGCTTGTGAGCCAATAGTATGATGACGTTGGTGTCACGTGGTATCTCTGGGTCAGTTAGTGTGGAAAAAACGGATAAATGGCTGAGTTTGACACTGGTGTCTCCATCAGGGTGCAGAATACGTGAATATTTACCATGGCAACAAGTGACAACTGACGTTAGCACATATTAGCTATCTTAGCTGAATTGTCCGAACAACAATAACCCATAAAATTACAATACCAACAACATCTACCAACTAGTCATAGTCCTTACAACCTTAACTAATGTCTTGGTGAGATTGTCAAAGATAGAAAAATAACAGCTTCAATCCCTGAGGAGCTACGTTAGCACCTTAACATTAGTGACGGTTGCGCCCAGTTACCTAACCATATAGTTCCCTCAAACAATGTATAATAAAGATGCGCATCAGCGGGGATTTAGAAGTGGGTGGCCAACTGAAAATAAGTGAAATAAGGGTCTATTTCGACCCAATCTCGGATGGATAAGTCGCATGCGGCTATATTTCTGGGGTTCCGGTGTAGCCAGCGGATATCGGGGCGGGCCAAGACTTCCTTTTCCGTGCGCTGCTCATTGTTGACAGTCCGATTAGCAACTTGAGATGCGAGACTGGAATTGGAGTTGAGAGATGACATGTATGTTTGTTTTCATGTATGATTTTCTTTCCATATATCTCTCTGAAACATATAGTACAATATGCATGTGATGGAGGCTGTGGGGATAAAGCCTGTAACACTACGAGACAAAAGGTGAAAAGATGAATCTGGTATCCATGCAAGTATACATGTGGATAAAAAGCCACTCCTAATTAGTCCATCTGGGAGCCCATTGATCTGTGCATCAGAGGCTTACGTGCAGTCTGTATCAATAGTATGGATCACAGGGGAAACAATACCAATACACATCAGGATGCCAATTAAGCTTTTGTCTCCACGCTGCGACGCTCTGCTAGTCTTGCATGTAAAACAAAAAAAGGGAAACCTGCCGTCACCTGCACTCATTACTTTATTTTTCATTTATTTATTTATTCGCCCGTCATTAGTGATGCTGTGCGTGGAGGGATCGAGCTGCCATCGCGTTGCTCTAAATGGATTGTGCTCATTTGACGACTCAATCTTTTGATTTGGTTTAAATTGGCACAAAAGAAGCCGAGCTCTACACATGCCTTGATTAGTAATGGCAGGAGCAGTCTAAATATAGCAATCGCAACTATGGCTGGGTAAAGTTGGGTTCCCACAGAAGAGCAGAAAAAAAAATATTTCCAACACTGCCTTTGAACTTCATGCCTGTGAATTCTTTTTAAGTTTAAAGCTGTGGTGCACCCCAGTTCTTGTGGGTCTTTGATATTGTGTCTCTTTGACTTCCACATCAGCAGGAGTGTAAGGTGTGAACCTCAGAGCGATCGGATTTGTTTACCGTAGGCCACTGTAACGTGAGAAACTGAAGCTCTACATGCTGTATTGCCACTCTACCTGCAAAAAGATGTGGACATCAAAATGAGTCAGAGTTCTTTTCCAACGCTGATCATCTAGGTCTAACGTGGCAGCTTGTTTACGGTGTTGTGCATGATGTGATTTAGAGCTAAGTTTGGCACGCATGGCAAAAATCCCACCTAATCGCGTTTCATAAATGTCAGGAAAATTTGCAAGACAGGGGCCTCTGTGAGCGAACGGCAGGAGAGGAAAAAGGCTCAGCGGGGACTCGGAGAGAACACTGAGCTCGCACGGCGAAAAAGGTTACACGTTTTACGGGGATTGTTGCTTTTCGCCGATTTGACATTTGGTTCTGATAATGATGACTTTAATGTGAGTGATGTGATAATGTCAGGGATCTTCTGCTCTGTGGATGACGGAGGAGTGGCATTCAAGGTTCTCGCTTTCAAATCCGTTCAGTATCAAAGAGGATTCACCTCCCACATGTATAGGCTACATCATAAACAAGAAGCATACAAACACGAACCAATGCAAAGGCATGCAGCTGGAAAAATACACCATTTGAAAACGTTGCGTTGTGGTTGTTCACCTCTCTGTAACCTCCTGAATTTGGACTGCGCATTATTGCACAGTGCTGACTACAATGTCAAGATTCCCCTTTCCTTTCTTATTTCTTATTTCCCCTGAGAGCTTTCACCTCTCTTGATACTCGCTGGGTGCCTCCCTGGTGTATGGATAAAAGATTTTGCCTTTAGTCCCAAAGGAGCACCCTGCCAACCTTTTGTTCTCACCACCGGTGCAATGAGAGTGCACATTTTAAAACAAAAACTTGCCCCCTCCATGCCTTATCTGTGTTGGGGTGTGCTATTGATACGGGAATTTCTGTACCTGCTAAAGACTACTGTGCTCCAGACACGGATACACTCATTGACTGTAACCGCGGTGGATCTGCTGCAGTCTTTTTTTGCGACCACGTCCATTAGAGTTAGAAGTAGTAGTCAGAAATAGTCCCTCGGGTGTTGAACAGAGAAAGAACCTGGAGGCTTAAGGAGCTCCAAAATTAAGCACCAAGAAGCCACATTAGACTAAAAGCAGCTTGACAAGGAAAGTAAATCAGTACATCATTCAAAATCCTGCTGACAAGCCAAACTCTTATTTCACCTTCGGAGCCAGTTGTTATGCAGCCTCGTTAACCTCTGCACAGTTTTTAATGTTTAGCAATGAGCCAGTGCACACCAGGAAACACTCCGGGCCGGGGTAGACTCGATCAGAACTAGTTCGTACGACGTGTGGTTTGACCGCAAATCAAATGTGACTATAGTTGAGCCAAAACAACCGCACTCAAAGTTGGAGTTAAAAGCCGGCCGTGATAGAGAGGGTGGAGATAACGGCACACATTTTCCGACAGACATTCTCAGTGTTGCACTCGGTTGTTCACAAGAAAAGTGGCGGAAATATTTGTGTCAATAATGAAAAAAGAAAGCTAGAGAGAGAAGTTCAAACTCTAGCTTCTTTCACCTCTGCACAGCTGACCAATCACGTGAAGTGGGTGTGAACGTCGGATCAGCAGTTACAAAAAATGGTCGGACACAGCCCCCCTAATCTGATGTCAGAAAGGTGTTTGTACTGCACGCAAGTTACACTACAGGCAATCTCAGAACCCATCAGCTACCGGCCTGACGACGGATAAGCCTCTGGGGGCAAGGGGCTAAATTTCTGGGGTTCCGGTGTAGCCAAGACTTCCTTTTCTGTGTGCAGCTCATTGTTTACAGTCCGATTAGCAACTTGAGATGTCAGACTGGAGTTGGAGTTGAGCGACGACTCGTGCGACCGGATTGTTTCACAAGTAGCCAGTTTCAAAGCTAATTTTAAACCAATAAAAAGCTAAATCATTGAAGACAGACATACTTTCACTTTGATATGCAATTAAATTTGTCCATTCATGTGTCCCCAGACACTGTTTGACACCCACAACCAACAATGAACTCATGATGAAGGAAGAAACTATAACAAGTAGAATGTGACACACATCCATATGCACTGAATTAATGATTAAACATGAGCTTTACAGAGCATTTTTAAGGGCAGTCGTATGAGAGTGCTTCGTATTCAAATTAAGCAACCGGTTTGGGATTCAAACTGCCAAACTTCTCGTCACAAGCACTCTCATACTTCATATTTCTGGGTTAATTTCAACGATGAAACTGCTTTATGGATGAATAATGCACACATGCAAAAAACACTTAAGAGCAAATGGCTTTCCGCATGGAGGCTGGAACACGGGGAAAACACGGAGAGATTCTCGGGAGAATAGATTGAAATGCGCTTCTTTATATTTAGCCACTTGTGAGGTGAAGCTCATTACCGTTAATAGTCTCAAATAGGCTAACAATTCGCCCCTGTTACCCACCTATTTGAATTACATTGAGACGACTGAACCTCTGTCGGTGTAATTGATGTTCTTCACTTACTGCAGCTCAAGGTGAGTAATGGCAATCTTCCCCTCCGTTGCTGTTTCTCTCTCCATCCCGTAATGGCTCCTCTGAGAGCCATAATGGCATCTGAGACGGGCAGTCGACTGCTAATACTCTCATCTCTTTGTTACTTATGGAAACTGGAGTGACATTTTAGGCCCTGTGCAGAGATCTGCTATCTGAGCAAGGAAAAAAAAAAAAAGATGTGTGGCACAGGTTAGATAATGGAAATGATGAAATTTCCCCTTTAATACGCAGTCAAAATCGTTGGGTTTGATTAAGTAATAGGCCTGTCAGATGCTCTAATTATCCTTTCCGAGTACCTTGTGTACTCTGCTTCCCCTTTCCCCATTTTGGAGAGGCTATTTGGCAGTACAGTCATCCAGAGGGAGGATGGATGATCCAAACAGTTCTGCCTTATTTTCTTCAAGGGTCTGACCTGTGCTCAGAGGGGCCCACCCCCACCAGGAATAACGACTGTTGGAAGGTAGACACGTTTGAAGTGTAAATATCCCACAGGTCAAAAGACTGCAACTGAGAAGTCAGATAGCGGCGTATTTTTATCCATGCAAAACACCTTTGATTTATTTCACACACTTTATTCTTCCCAGGCTGCAGACAATGCTCGGGATCTGCCAGCGGTGGATATGAGTAACTTTTCTTATTTTCATGGTGTTGGTTTGAAGCTATATTAAGAGCAGACAGCTTGCGATTTTTCTTGGTAAACAAAAGTCAGAGGGAAGGTCTGGATGTTACAGAGGCTATCCTGTAAATAAAATATCACAGATTCAGAACCAAAGTGAAAAAAAAACTCTCTCATTAGCGTCTCCACTGTGAGGGTTGGGAATGATGCTGGATTATAGCCAAACTAAACAGACAAAGGCTAACTGCTTTCAGTGCATGGTTTTTCTTTTTAACAGACACCGTCAATGCTCATCGACTATGATCATTTCAAACTCTCAACTGAGCCAGTTAAGCCAAATATCCCATTATTCCAGGAAACTTGTTGTGAAGCCGATCTGCGGAGACATGGCTCATTTAGTATTCATTAGAAGGGCTCCCATTGAGCCTAAACCACACTCATTAGGCAGAGGCTGGCTCAAAGTAAATGTTTGAAACTAAAATATTTAAAGGATAGATCCGGCTAATTTCAATGTGGGTTGTAATTTCCTACTTTTTGACATCATCACTGCTGATTTTGCTAAAAATTAATTTCACTTAATTCGGAGAGGAACCTTGTCTACGAGGCAAACTAATCAAAACAAGTCCTTTCAACACAATCGCTCTCACTTTACATATATATTGTGAAAGAAATGCAGAATTCAAATCATATCTTCCAGTAGATATAAGACTTGTTTATATTTGCATTAAACATTTTCTTGTTTACTTCTTCCACTGCCTTCATGTCACATCAGAAGAAACAGAGAAACTGACTCGTTGCATGTTTGCCCGTTTGGAACTCCCACAACTAAAGTCGTGTATTCCTGAATGCAAAAGTAACCCTGAATAAAAGAGACTGTTCTCTAATGGAAAAAAAAATGATGGCACAAGGCGTTCGCTTAAGGAAAGGCAAAGTAGTGCAACATAATTAGAGAGCAACAGAACATCATAGGGGGAAGGTCAGGTTGGATGGATGGGTCAACATAGCATGCGATATTGACATGCAAGACTCCTGTTCATTTCCAGTTTTCCACTGAAAGTCTATCTTTTTTTAGAGTAGTTCTGGTGCCTAAAGCCGGAGATATACTTGCTTTAAACTGCGCGTTTGCGTGCTCATGATGGCTGCCTCGACTATCCTGCGTCCGTTTGGAGCGTTGGCTGTGCATGTCCTCAGAAAGTTGCAATATGCACATGAACGGTAGGGGCCGTATGGTGATGTGACAGGCACATGATTGATTTAGGGGCCTGACATACCACCTAGAATGGTGCCAATGGCGCTTTTTCTTCTGTGGTCACAAAATTAACAATATAGTAACCCCCTTGAGTGTTGCCATGTTCATTGTTTATATCATGCAAATCCAAAAGTTCTCTGGTGTGCCCTCTAATGGAATCCAATGCACATTCTTATGCTATATTCTTATGTTTTACGTGTGTGACCTCAGTGACTGTGTTGAACCCTGAGCGCTGCCAAAACACGAGTGACCTCACACATACCGCCGCTTTTTCAAGCCCATTGGCCAATCGTGTCCCGTGTCATTTTCACTGTATAGTTTGAAGTCCAACCATGTATTTCTTTCCTAAACCTAATTATAGTGGTTTTTTTTGCCTAATCCTAAAAAAACACTATAGTTGGTAGTAGTTAGATAGTTAGATAGTTAGTAAGTTTAGGAAAGAAATGCATGGTTGGGCTTAAAACTACACAGTGAAAATGACACTGAACACGGGACACGAACAAACAGCTGATTGTAACGTGACGCACGGAACACGAAAAGCAGTCTCCTGGATGAAAGCCTTTCGTGTGTTGGGCCCATCCACCTCCCCTCCCGCCCCCCCGGTGTGTCTCTTTCACTCTTTAAACTACATCGCCGCACTCCCGGCGCACCTTCTCAGAGCTTTTAATGTTGCCGCGGATGGGTTTACATTATAGTTAATGGAACGCCTGGTGTGTTTCATACCGGCATAAAAAGGGGGCCATGTGCGGCGGTACCAAACGCTGATGGCCGTGACAAAGCCTCGGTATTTAACGCCTTGGGAATGAGAACAGGCTGGACAGAGGACTGAAGCTGATGCTGACAACATGTTACATGTAAATTTTAATATCAGACATGAGCTAATGTTAGTTGATAGCCTATATCACACATACTGTATTTCTGTAATACATACACATGTGTGGCAATGGGTCAGACATTACAGTGTCTTATTGCAGTGTTAGTTTTATTGTGTTGAAAAGACTTTTTTAATTACTTTTTGGAATTGGCCCCATGTGCATATTGGGGAGCAGTGCCCTGGGTGCTTGGAGACAAATTAAACTCTACAGTAAAGTAAGTTAGGAAATGAGGAAAAAGGTTGAAAATAATATAAAAAAAAATCATTAAAAGCTGACAATGAAAGGGAGTGAAAATCCAAAGAACAGAATGACGACTGCAAGACCAAGCAATCGTTACATTTCAGCGACTACAGTCAGAAATACATTATGTGCTTTAGACGGTATTCCCTGGTTTATACCTAAGCTTCTGCCCTCATAAAAAGTACTTTTGGTGTTACGCTTTAGTGCCTATCATATATTCTTTGGGTCTTTTGTGCCAGTGTTCCCGTTCACTAACCCCCCTCAGCTAAACACCATTATGGAGCCAACATCCCAAAGAAAATAAAGTGTGACCTACATGGAGGAGAGGTTGAGGGGACATTCAGCTCCCTGAGGTGTATGTGCTGCTTCCTCCCGCCGCCATACATTACACATCTAACCAGCTCTTTCTTAGATTACCAGCAAAGAGACATACTGTACGGTAAAAGCCCTCAGATCTCCGAGGAGCACAATTTATCAAATAATCATGGTTTGGTCTATACTCCGCTCATGTTTCAATGCACACCAAAGCTGGGAAATATTATATTTCACAGCAGCTTTCTCTGCGTCTGCGTGGGTGTACAGTATGAGCTATTAACTGACTTGCCTTTACTCTTCCTGTGAGCATGTTACAGAGTGCATACAGAAATATTATCGATAACAGATTAGCAGGCCACGTACTACTAAGAATCTATGCAACGAAAACCACCAAAACTCCAAGATATTCTGTCTTTAATTTCACTTTTTGACAGCCGGGGCACAACAATGTCATTCAAGGTTAAAGCGGATGTTAAGCCAACAGAGATGCAGCGCAGCGAGAAAAGTTAATGTCTAGACATCTTAATATAGTTGGACAATTGCTTCTGCAGGGAACAATACTGCAAACAATAAAATCTTATGAGCTTTAGATTAACTTTACAGCAGTTGGCTTTAAGTGGGCAACCTTCGCTGTATTCTAATTATAAAAAACTAAGTGGGGAAAGTGTAGTGGAGCGGATGGCATAATGTTAGTGTAAAAAAAAAAAAGGGGGAACAAACTAATAACAAATGACCTGGTAACACAGCGCACAAGCCATTTGCATTTTTGGGGAAGGAGTCAACTTTGTAACTCCAACCTTGGTGATATTCATGTTTTCGTTGAAGGTTTTCATGCAGCTGTTTGGCTGTAGCTCAGGTGGGCCGTTAATCGTAAGGGATGATGTGTTTTTGATTCTTGGCTAGACAAACCAGCCCAGTATCCCATCCCAAGGTGCACACGTACTTGCCAACCTTGAGACCTAAAAAATATGGAGGATTTCAAAACCAAAGCGTGGGGGTTTGAGGGTTCTCACCCAGACAAATTTGAGTTCCAGAGAATTTGTTTTCTGCATTCTGGTGATTTTTAAATAATTGAAATATCAATAATTATAAACATCATGGTTGGGCTTTATATATATTGATATCAATGTAAAAAGAAATATGAATGTAATACAGAATAATCTAACACCACTGTCCTTGTTTGGAAATACAGTATAGGGTTGAGTCAAACTGAACTTGAGCAACACACTGAATCCCAAACAGCTCTCAATGTGTGGATGGAAAAATACTTGGACAAAATAGCATTGCTGGGCAACTATCAAATGAGTGCTAACGTTAGCTTAACACAAACCATTTGCCTCCAGGACTGCTGTTTTGTGTTCAGATCATGGTAACTAAGGTTGGTAAAGTCATATAGCTCCAGGTATCCAGCAAAAATTACCACAATCAGAAAGAAAACGCTAATGACGTTGGACATTTTTCGAGTTGAATTTTTTTGAACTCAAGGCAAAAGCAGCTCGCATTCTCATTGAAAACAATTACAAAAAGCCGCCCGAGGCTGCTTAAATTCACTCAGTCTGTCTTATCATTATTAATAACTGCAGAACAATCGTAATAATATTAGTTGTCTGATACTGATGTTGTACATAGTAACTTCTGTGAACTTTGCTATCATCCACCCCTCCACCCACACAGCATGGAAAACAACTGCAATTCAGTCGTCTTCTTAAGTGTGTTTCAAGCTACAGTAGCAGTATTATAGCCTTGGGTTGTTTGAGAGCGATAGAGTCAGAATTGCAGGAAACAGAAGCTACATTGCATGAGCTGATCAAATTTGTCCAATCCCCTCCGTTCCAGTGAAGTCTCCTCTCTCTGTAACAACAGCAGCAAGGAAACCAAGGATGCTTTGGAAGCATTATCGCAGAGCAATAACCGTATGGTAGGAATATTCACAGCATGGCGCGTGGTGAATTAGCAGATACTGAACTTCATAGAACAGCAGTTTGTGGCGTCTTCAGCGAAGCTTAAAGAGAGCTGAATTTACATTTAAGAGAAAATGTTTGCAGCTTCTGGTTTACGCCAGTTTATATTTATCCAAACACACATGACAGGCCTTGATTTAACTTTCAGAAACTGATAACAGCAGACATTAACATATCTTAATCTGTTATCAACAAACAACTCTTTCCTCTGAGATACCAGAGATGAAATCTGAAATATGTGCGGCACAGTCATCATCAATGAATGCATGTTTTGGTTCATCAAAACCAGCGTTTTTTCACCATGCATTATTGGGCAGATTTTTGTTACACTCCACATCCCTCAGATTAATATTTCAGCCACTGCTTGGGGCTGTGTAGTCTCTGTCTCCCATAATATTGCACAATTGGTTGTAAAACCTCACACAGATGTGTGACAGCTGGTGGCGTCATCCTGTTTAGTGTTTCCAGCAAAGCAGATGCCTTTTTCAATCCACTTTAAAGAGAGACAAAATTCACAGCTCTCTGCTGAGGTTTAGTTTACTCGGAGGAATTGAATATTTCCTCACAGCCACTATGAAATTCCCTGGGCTAGTGATAGTGAAGGATGCATATATTGGTGTTGTACTGAAGCCTGTGATGCCTAAAATGAAGTTATTCTCTAGATAAATGTAGACAAAGTGACAAAATTGCCTTACTACATTCTCGTAGAATAAGAAGCCTGGAAATCTTGATAAATGTGATCTATTCATTATAAAGCAATATGATAAGAACAAGTACTAAAGTATACCAATACTCTACCTACGATAAGGAATGCACTGTAATTTGTATATATTCCACAAAATAAACTTGTATGAAATCCACGTACTCGTTAATTAGGAATAATGAAAAGCGTCAAACGCCGCATCGGGGTACATCAAAAAAACACCGGACTTTTGCCGAAGACATGTGTTCGTGTCCCAGGTGAAACCAGAAATCAATGTTGATTTATTTGTCACTTTCTGAGTTATTTTAAACCAAATCACAATCTTTTCCTAACTATGTAGTTTTGTTGCCTAAACCTAACCAAGTTGTTTCTGTGAAGACGGAAATTGACGTGTGTTGCTGGACATTTGTAGGAAAACACACGAAAAATGAGGAATCATTTTTCATAAGATATCGTGAACAGGTACAATGTTTACCGTATTCACCATCAGTTTAGCATCTTAGCACGCTAACATTTGCAAATTAGCACAAAACACAAATTACAGTTTAGGCTAATGGGAATGTCATTAGCTTTGCAGGTATGTGGTCATAATCCAAAGTATTTTTGACCTGATGACGGCACTAAATGAAAAGTTAAGTGATCACCAAGTTACAATTCAACATGAAGGGGACATGGATGTGTGTACCATATATCATGACAATCAATCCAATAGTTGTTGAGATATTCCAGTCAGGACCAGAGTGGTGGTGAGAGGAAACGTGGAGACCAGATGCACAAGGAACTTGACTGGTTCAGCCAGCAAGAAGGTCAAGGTTCATCAGTTGTACAGGTCACAAAAGTGCAATATATGCTCTTATTGTAAGTTTACACGTGTTGAGTGTACTACAAATGTGTTGCAGTACATGTAAATCCGGATGAGAGTGTCTGCATGAGCCCACAGAAATCTCCGGATGAACTGTATCTGTAACTAACCATGTGCTAATGCTGCTGCTGTACCCGCAGCTTTGAGCCCGAGGCAGCGTGCTTTATTTAAAAACAAAAGAGGAAGCCCATAGAAGCCAAAGATAATTGTGGTCTCACTAATTAAACGGCCTCAGCTTGATGTATCGGAAAATGCTCAGCTTTTATACCGCCAGGCCTTGCTCGTTAACTAATCCATACCACAGCAAATGCAAATGCCGTTTCCTGTCTCACGGCTGCAGCGGAGAATTGAACGCTGCGGTGGAAACCTTAGCCAGGGAAAGTAGCAATTACATTACTCACATTATTGTAAACTGATCATGTGTGGGGAAAAAAAAAATTATGTAGGAGGGTGGGGAGTTCAGCATGGGAGCGGACCGAAGTTTCAGAGTTCAGTTTGATGCGTTTCATTTTCTCTTCTCTGAAAAGGAGCTCTGGCTGCGCGATCCATTTCAGCTACAACTGCCTTTCTATAAGTGGGCAGGCCTGACTTCTTTATGGGACCAGAGATGGTTTCATTGGCACAATCTTACTTATAACTCCATTACATGGAAACTCCCAGGCTATTTATAATGCTTCTCTATAGAAAACTTGAAACTTGTGCACAGAGCCTTCTGCTTTTCACTGCACCTCACCCTGGTTTCAGCTATAGGTTTTGTAGTCCTGGAATCGATTTAAGTGCATATTATATTGTTTGTGTATATATATATACACAGTATATATACCGATTTAAAAACTGACCTCAGTGTCAGGTCCATTGTCTTAAAGTGCTGTTGATTTAACCGTCAGACTGTCCATACAAGAAAAACAACAGCAGTGGTCATTTCTTCAAACACTGTCGCAGCAAATGGCGTATCAATGATAGTAATTTTTAAGTAATTTCATTTCCAATAACAACTCCTTTGTTGCTTTTGGCGTGTCGTGTATGCCATGCAGTCTGTACTGACTGCAATGTAAATGTATCCGTGTAAATATGCCACGCTCAGAACTAGTGACGTAGACCACGAGACCGATGTTCATGCCCCAAACTGCTTTGAAGTTATTTTGAAGTTAGGTTAGTGACGTGTTGCCCCTACTTATGTTACATTGTTTATGTACATATTTTACTTAGATTACAACTCATTTTAAGCCCAACCATGATGTTTTTTCCTAAACCTAAATTAGTGTTAAACCTAACTGCGGCCGTTACTGTAGTTTCAGGCAATTAGAGGGTTAAATAGGCGTTATCAGTTATTATCATCTATTCAACTGGTAGATGACCGAAAGAAGGTATAAGAGAACATGACAGCGACCTTTAGCAACTGTAGTAATTATGACAGGAGCAGAAGCGGAAGTCAGGTGCTGTAGTGTAGACAGCCTGAAACTCCATGTAGGGTGGAGGTCAGGGGCGACGGATGGGACCCAAACACAGAGTTTTCACCCAGGAGGCCAGGGATCGCATACCAACAACGTGTTCACAAGCGTTAAGTTTCACTTTCACTTTTGAAACATAGTTATTTTAAGCCAAAACACAATGTTTTCCCCTTTACTTAACTAAGTGCCTTTTTGTTTGTGTTCAAAATGTAACATTTCATTCATTTTTACATATTAGAACTTTTAAGTTTCACTTTTACATCGTAGTAGGCGTAGTAGGCCCCTAATGTCCAACATCTATGGTGCTTATAGCGACTGATAAAACCTATTTAATGGCCTGATAACAGTCAAATCGGGTGCGACATGCGAAAAGCCGCTTCACAACATTAAGCCCGTGGCGTATAAAAGCCGTAAAAAGCCTAAAATACATCATCATGACACGTGGAAATGTTGTGCTATACGCAATCCCATGAGATTGGGATGGTTATGTAATATCAGGAATATGTGCAACCTCTTGTGTCTATATATGCAAATGAGTGTTTTCTGCCATAAGCAAAGGCAGAAGTAGCATGGCATTATAACACACACACACACACATACACACACACACAGAAAGAGTGGTATCTACAAGACTCAAAGGGGCTGTGAACTCTATTAATCAGCCTCCTGCTGAGATCAACTGCTGCCAGATGCACGCAGGAGAAAGTGTGTGCATGCTGGTTTGTAAAAAAAACAATTAATAACAGTTGTTTTAAATTGATTAGGGCAGAGGTAATCCAAAAGTACTCTGTTGTGCAAATGAACTCCCAGCCCCCATCCTCAACTTGGCAGGGAATGCAGGGGGCATGAATCATAAAGTTAAGCATGAAATAGCTTTCAAAAAAATTATGTTCAGAATATCTCATTAAAAAATACTCTTTTCAATGTCTAAGTCCATTGTAGTGTACCAAACTACATTAACAGTGTGCAGTATTATCACACACATGCTCCTACAATGATCACCATCAGAATGGACCACAGTCTCTGCAGGTGCAGTACTTTCAACACACTTCACATTTTTGCTTCATTAATTCAGAAAATGCCACAAAAAGCAGTGCAGAGAAGTTCAGTAATAAGCTCATTATTTGTGCCACCAACACTATAAAAGCACCACATTTAAAACACTGTAATAGCTGTATTTTTGTCCTCCGGTGATATTTGCTGCCGAGCTTCCAGCTATTCATCGACCAGAAACTTTCCACATGAATTACACATTAAACACAGTAACCGCCATTCAAAAGACCTTGTCTTTTTTTTCTTTTTTTTTAGGAAGCTATTATGTAAATTTATTTCCAACATTTCTGACCCATTTTAAATTCAGTGTAAGTGAAACTTCTTTGATTGGTCAAATATTGGTTCTAAACTGTGATGTGTTGTTTACCGTCTACCGACTCCGCTGAGACACTTTGGGAGCCCAGCGCTGGGGTTTTTTTCACAGATAATGAGGCCTGTGATTACCATCTTAATAGGCATTAATAAGAAATGAGTGATGGCACAAGGCACATCTGTAAACAGTACACAGAGAATGGAGTATCAAGGAATTAAGCACACTTGGGAAGGGAGCTATAATCTCATGAAAATTCAATTAGCCCACTTTGGAAATGGATTATGCACAAGAAATAAAATTAGCATGATAGGGTGGAAAACAAGCATTTCATGGAATCAGATAGTAGTTGCTACCCTGACATTTACTCATACAGTTTAACAATTCCTCAGGTTTTCTCATGAAACGCAACACAAAGTCTTGTAGCAGGTTAAAGATGCAACCCCCCACCGCCTTGACAAGGCTTCCATTATTAACTCCTCATAATTAACTAATCAAAGAAGTCCCATTCATTTACAGTAAACGCAACACTTACACAATGTTTCATTAAACTGTATCCAGCTGATGCCATCTAGTTCTGATGAGCATATACAGTAGTAGAGTTGAATGCATTCTCTGTAAGGTTCATCAGCTATTGATCATTCATTTGAGAGACACAAATCTAATCTTTCGACATTTACAAAAGTTCTGCCACTATACTTTGGCGCATTGCTTTAATTATACTTTACTGAAATAAAAAAATAAAAAACTAAGCTTAGTCCACAGCTCTGTGAGGCTGTAATGCTCATTGGTAAAGAAAACCAAATTAAAAGATGGATAAAAGCTGAGGCCCAAAGTTTGATTTTAGTCCTTGGTGGTAGTGAGGAAAATGTAAAACTGACTGGATGTGTGGTTTCAGAGTAAAAGTCTTTGGTACCTATATCAAAAGGGTTTATCATGTTGTGAATATTAAGAGATGTGTGTGGAAGTATTACACCATTTTCTATTTTGTGTGAGGATGATGCAAGCATAAAAATCTGCATTTTAAGACATTACCATATCATAAGCAAAGTTATAACAATGCATCCAGTGGGGAACATGAATGCAGTTACAAAATCAAATGGCATTTCATCCAATAGATGAAAAATAAGGGGATCACCAAAGTCAGTCTGGTTTATCCTCTGGGGACCATGAATGTCTCTACAAAGTTTTGTGTCAATCCGTCCAGTAGTAGTCAATATATTTTATTGGATAAGTGAAAAGATTGATCTGCTGGTGGTGCTAGATAAAAAAAAAAAAATGAAACAC
>CAKAKR010058799.1:125960-146055 GCA_916700685.1 Adelosebastes latens
CCTTGGTGGTAGTGAGGAAAATGTAAAACTGACTGGATGTGTGGTGTCAGAGTAAAAGTCTTTGGTACCTATATCAAAAGGGTTTATCATGTTGTGAATATTAAGAGATGTGTGTGGAAGTATTACACCATTTTCTTTTGTGTGTGAGGATGATGCAAGCATAAAAATCTGCATTTTAAGACATTACCATATCACAAGCAAAGTTCTAACAATGCATCCAGTGGGGAACATGAATACATTTACAAAATCTTATGACATTTCATCCAATAGTTGTCCAGACATTTTGCTCTTAACCCCCCCAAAAAAAACTTTCTTGTGGTGCAAGATGAAAGATCACCAAAGTCAGTCTGATTTATCCTCTGGTGACCATGAATGCCTGTACAAAGTTTTGTGCCAATCCATCCAGTAGTATTCAATATATTTTACTGGATAAGTGAAAAGACTGATCTGCTGGTGGTGCTAGACATAAAAAATATCACCAACTCATTCAGTACATCATCTTGGAACTATGAATATTTAGCCTACCAAATTTTGTGCCAGGCCATCACATATCCATTGAGATATTCCACTGGATAAATAGATGTTTTGACCTGCTGCTGAAAAGTCAGGGGATCACCAAAGTCATTAAGGTTCAACCTCTGAGGATCTTGAATGTCTGTCGCAAATTTCATGGCAGTCCATGCAACAGTTGTTGACATATTTTATCAAAAACGTCAAACTTATTGTGGCGCTGGAAAAAAAATCAGAGAATGACTTAAGTGATTAGGGTGTATCCTCTGGGGAACATGAAAGTCTGTACAAAATTTAATGGCAATCCATCCTATAGTTCTTGAGGCATTTTCATCTGGACCAAAAGGGTGGACCAACCGCCAGACCAACCCTTCTTTCTTGGAGTCACAGTTGGCTAGAAAAGGCACAAAGATGTTGACTACATGTCACCTTCATATCACCCTAAATCATACTATGAAATTACCACCCTCTGCCTTTTATATGCTTATAAGTGTTTTACATATTTCCTGGTGTATTTGGATTATTTTATCTAATACTTCAACTTTTAAAAACACATCTAACAGTTCTCTAACTAATTGCAGCAGGGGGCAAGTTTGTCTGAAATAAGTTGAATCATTGACCGGACATTAACCCAGAATAATAATGGCACAGCAACACGTTCCAACAAGCTTTGTGAGAGAATATAATTGATCAGCTTCAGACTGTGCGATCAGCATGTCCCCTTAAAGCCTTTACTTTGTTCTTATTCATTCAAAGGACGTTAAATTTGAAAATTATTGTCAGTGTAGCCACAAAAGAGCAAGGGCAAAAAGATTTTCTTTTTTTTTAATTGAACGAGCAAAAATTCCCAACTAGGGCTCACCCGTATGCTTCGAAGCTTTCAAGCTTCAACCGCTGCCATGGTAATCGGCCTCGAAATTAGTATTCCAATGCTTTATTTTTTTATATATATAAGTATGTAATACTAATAATAATGTATAAATCCCAAATAGCCCATGAAACAACGAATAATCCCACAACATTATTCATTATTCACATGCAACAATAATTATCATTAGTTATTCTCAGATGGATATTGCTGTTTGTTGTGTGTAGAGGTGCATGTGTGTACAGTAGTGCGGCAGCACCACTGTACCGGGCACTGAAACGGGGCCACGCCGCGAAGCTTTGAATGCCATCAAATGTTTCTCACCCAAGCTTCGAAGCCCAAAAAATGGCATTTGGGACAGCTCTATACCCAACAGAGTATTTGAAGAAACACACATCTTTTCACCAAAATTATGAAATTACCGTAAAATGTCTTTATGTTGCTTCTGTGTTGAGGCTCCATTGATTCTTGTGTTTGCTTATTAAGTGTAATGGAGAGGTGTGGTGAACCCAGAAGTGACCAATCATGCTGGTAGTTTAGCGTCTAAACCTCCATATAGACCATGTTGGAAACCAATACAAGGGCATCCAATGACCTAAATGGGCAATATATTACAGTCACTTAGAAATGATGGAACAACAGCTGTTAGGGCTGGGCAATATGACAATATATATTGTCAAAACGATATAAAAATGTCTATCGTTTACATTTTTCTATATTGTTTCTAGCGAGATAAAGGCTAGGCCTACAGTTATTCCTTTTTACTCTATAATTTCAATTAAAACTGCTGTTTTATTTTCATAGACTATTTCATAGACTATTTATTGGAATACCAGAAAACATGCTATATTGTGATATACATCGCTATCAAGATATGAAATGACCTATATCATGATAGAAGGTTTTGGCCATATCGCTATATTGTCTGTCAACAAAGTAAACAAGATAAATATGTGTTTCATTAAATATCTGCAGAGCCTCTTCCAGAACCCAAAAATTGTTGACTGGACTCCAAATCACAGCGAGCTGATAATTAGGCCACTCGCGGGTCAATCTTTTCAATTGACAGTCTGGAGTCAAAAGAAAAAGTGTCCTGGAACGAAATAAAAACAGACTTCAAAGAAAGCAGTTCAGATTTGTGTGATAATGATGTGAACTGGGCACTTTCCCAAATTAAAGTGGTGCAGTGAACAGCAGGCTTGGCTACAGCAAACAGAGCCGTAAAGAGGGCCGTGGAAAATGACTCGTCATTGGACTTATGGTGTTATTACTTATGTTAAATAACGCATGTTTACCATAGTCTTATATTCATATTCTAGACGTTGAGTTGTATTTTGTCTTTTGTTTTGTCTCATCTTTTGTCTGTTGTCTACTGTCTGTTAGTTTTTTGTATTTTGTCTCTTATTTTTTTGTCTCTTGTATTGTCTTCTAACTTCTGTCTTTGTCTTTTTGTTTATGTTTTTGTCTTGTCTTTTGTTTTTTTTCTCATGTATTGTCTTCTAACTTCTATCTGTTATTCTTTGTCTTTTGTCTGTTATGTTTTGTCTTGTCTTTTGTCTCTTGTCTTTTAACTTGAATTATGTCTGTTGTCTCTTTACTGTTTTGTGTCTCTTGTCTTCTAACTTATGTCTGTTGTCTCTTTTCTTATTTTTTGTGTTGTCTTTTGTGTTTTTTTGTCTCTTGTCTTGTCTTTTAACTTGTCTTCTCTCTGTTGTCTCTTGTCATTTGTCTGCTGTTTTTTCTCTACTTATTTTTTTGTCTGTTGCCTTGTCGTGTGTCTGCTGTCTGTTATTTTTGTCAGTTATGTTTTTGTCTTGTCTTTTGTCTCTTGTCTTTTAACTTGTCTTCTGTATGTTGTCTCTTGTCTGTCTTTTTATGGTCTTGTCTTTTTGATTTTTGTCTCTTGTCTTCTAACTTATGTCTGTTGTCTGTTGTCTTTTTTTTGTGTGGTCTTTTGTTTTTTGTCTCTTGTCCTTTAACTTGTTTTCTCTCTGTTGTCTCTTGTCGTTTGTCTACTGTTTTGTCTTGTCTGTTGTTTTTTGGCATTTGTTTGTTGCCTTGTCTTGTGTCTGTTGTTTATTGTCTTGTAATGTTTTTTTGTCAGTTGTTTTTATGTATTTTGTCTCTTCACTTGTCTTGTTTCCTTTTTATCTTTTGTCTCATGTCTTGTAGTTTTGTCTGTTGTTCTCTTGGGATTTGGGGTGTTGCCTAGAGGCACAATTGTAATCGTAGTCTACTCTGTGTGTACTCTGCTGTTTTTAGACGTTCAGTCATCCAAAACATATTTCTCTGTCTTTGTCTCTGTAAAAACTAAAATGATCTGTGTACGTTGATGTAGTATGTCTAGTATCTGCAGTTTTAAAATAGTCTTCTCATTTATAATACAAGCTAACTTATATTTACTTACTGTCCATGGTGACCTGCTCTACTTTCCACTGACCAGCACAGACTCCAATTTAAAAATCAATTTGGTGATTTTGGAGTTATCAGTCATGTAGTGAGTTTCAGACTTTTAGCTCTGGATCTTTATTTCAAAAATCGATATTTTAAACCTGTTTGGCACAAAGAATGAAAGAAATACCCTCATGGTTTGAGGCAGTACTTTCAGAACAATCTGCCGGAACATCTTCCAAATTGGGACAAGTGTAGACTTAGGTCTTTATTGTTTCCTTCTGTGACTTAGAGGCACCGGGGATGGTCTGAAATCTCCGGGTCAGTGACCTTACAACCAAACACTGGCCATTAAAATGTACTTCACCTCTCTTAGGACGGCTCTCGGGAAGCAGCTTCACCTCACAGGATTGCTATAAAAGTGGAAGGGCAATTTTGAAAGTGAAAGATTTCTTAGAAAAATGCTATGATTTCTAGCATTACACTCCAGTTAATGTTGTCGTATAGAGCAAAACATCGGTGAGGAGAGGAGAGGGAGAATTTTGTCCTTACTGTAGTCTGACAGATCAGGAAGGAAGAAGAGGATGCTAAAATATGGATGGTTTGAACTTTGGTCTGAGACCTATGGAGAGACCATGAATAATAGATGGGCTATAGCTCCTATAGATTTATCTGTTTATGTCAGGTTTCTTTTACAAAGAACCTATTCTAACAACCTCAACCAGCATCTCTTTGGAACATGAATTTCTCCGGGGTGAATTAATATACCCTTGGGTAAGTCTTAAAACCTATTAAAAGTTGTCATGATTTTAAACAAGTATAGTCTGGAAATGCTTGGGAGCCACAACTATTAAAAGTTATTTAGTTCCTAGCTGCTTTAGTATGAAATTGAACTGCTGTAGCCCCATGTCTCCGTGCACAGCTGAGGGGAAATGGATGTTAATGGCTGACTGCAGTCACGTAAGTTGTCATCAATCATCCTACTATTGGGCCTGACAGCGTTTTCCCCAAAGTCAAATTACAAACCGTTTTTTCTTTTTTCTTCATTTGCATACCATTACGCAGCACTGCAAATTGCAGAGGTTAAACTGCCAGTCAAAGAGATTCCTCAAAGAAGAACCTTTCCCTACAGGAGTGCTACGCGGAAATGGTCACCGTTTCATCTTAGTTGATGCAATTTTAGATGGACTTGCACATTTCTTTATTCATGAGCAACACTTTGGCTTCTCTGTTGCGTTAAAAAATGCCAGTGGCGAGCCGACTGCGGGAGTCTTGTTGTCAGTCATTGGATTTCAAGCTTGCTGAGTCGACAAAATGAGTCTAGTCGGCCGTGATGGTGGGTTCGTGGGGAAAACATGAATCAAGAAAATGTGTGTGTGTGAATAAGTTTGTGGTACTGCGACCATTTTCAGGAATGTGTTTCTTTTTCAAATAAAAAGCACTACAAGGCAGACATTGTGCTTTTTCCTTTTTGTCACAAAGTCTTTAAGTATTCATAATGGAATAGTTCGACATTTTGGTAAACACAGGAGCAGCTAGCCTGGCTCTGTCTAAGGGTGACAAAATCTGCCTACCAGCACCTCTAGAGCTCATTAATTCACACGTTATATTTTGTTTATTTAATCTGTACAAAAACCAAAGTGTAAAATTTGTAATTTTTGCAACTGCTAGGCAGCCACGACGTCACACAAAAAACAACAACATGCTAATTAGTGAGCTTCTGAGGGGCTAGTGGACTTTTTTTTTTACCTTTGGACAGAGCCAAGCTAGCTGTTTCCCCCTGCTACCAGTCTTTATGCTAAGCTAAGCTAACGTCCTCTAGCCGTAGGGTGCCATACCATTGTTCCAATGGCCCATTATTCTGAGTCCAAAAAATTCCCCATTGGACCGAAAGCCCATTTTGTCAACAGCCCGTTATCCCAAAAACAAATGCCCATTGTTCCACAGGCCCATTATTCCGAAAATACATACTCTCCCTGCAACAAACAGAAATACATGGTTAATTATTATGCAGAATGACGTCATAGAATCTTCCTTGTCACATTTGTTACTTACTATGACGAAGGCATGACTCACCCTACTCTGCCTCTGTATGGCTTACCGTGGTATTCTTACCCTAACCCTGACCAATCTCACTCCTCATGCCTAAATCTAACCAACCAAACCAACAAAGGCGACGAGTACTAGCCAATCAGAGGCAGAGTAGGGCTGGTCATGCCTTCGTCATAGTAGGAAAAAAATCGGGAGGGTCTGATGATGTCATTCTGCATAATAATTAGCTATGTGCTTCTGTTTGTAGCAGAGAGAGTGTGTATTTTTGGAAAAATGGGCATTTGTTTTCGGGATAATGGGCTGTCGGACAAATGGGCTTTCAGTCCAATGGGACATTTTTCGGAATAATGGGCATTCGCCCAGCCGTAGCTTCACATTTAACCACCGGTCATGAGAGTGGTGTCGATACTCTCATCTAACTCTCAGCAAGAAAGCAAATAAGTTAATTTCCCAAAATGTCAAACTATTCCTTTGAAGTTGAATTATTGTCAGGGCTCTTTAAAAAAAATCCAAAGCACTTTTGGGTTCCTATTCGACTTGGCTTGTAAAAAAAAAGAAAAAAAGACCACAGCAGGGACACAGACACACAACAAAATAACAGATTGCAAAAGGGTGGCAGTGAGAGCTGAGGTTGGCAAACGAAGCACTATATGTTGGCTGTGACTTTAGAGGAAAGTATTAATAAAATATGTTATCTGAATTTCGGATTCTGTTAATACGACCTCTATTTTCACTTTGTTCTGTTTTTGGCCGCTCATAATTCAGCTGTGGTTTGTCGAATAGATATTGAGCGCACAGACACATCTGGCACTTGAAACTGAATTCTGCTTTTATCTCCCGCTGACCTCGTCCACACCTGTACTCTCAGTCCTCTGGCCTTCGCCTGCAGCCTCCCTCAGGGACCTATGATACCTGATGAGACGAAGTGTTACCTTCAGATGAGCTCCAACAGATGTCATACAAGGTACACAGTTCATCTTACTGTACTCAATAACACGGATATCCACACATCCTCCCCCAGTCATCAACGGAATAGACCATAAAGAAAGTAGGAAATGGACAGACATGCCAAGACAGAATGATAAAAACAGTCAGATGAAGAAAAAGATTGAAAGAGATTTTAAAAAACGATGTCCGCTCGATATCTAGAGACTTATAAAAGCAGCCATTTCAAAGAGTGGAAAAAAATCGAGCTGGAAAAAGCTGGAAAACAGATGAGAACAGGTGGGCGCATGGCTACCAATATGAAACCAACTCTCTGGGTGAGCTGCAAGTTATACACCCTTGATCATCACAACCTCACATAATATGTTTTTGGGGACACTATGTCCAAACTAATTCAGTTCAATACACAGGTTTTGCCTGGACTTCATAGTCTTGAAAAGGTGTTACACTGAGAAGCAAAACTCAGGAAACGAGAGAACAAAATAGGGCTTGAAAAGCCAACTGCAGGGGATGGCAAGCAACCGCCACAACCGCGCATTTTTACACTTTGCTACAGACGGCAGCAGCGTGACGAGGTATTCTGCGCTGAGCGCTGCACGTATGGTGTTTTTTCTGGTTGTCAAGAGTTGAAAAATGTTCAACTTTGGGTAAAACTCCACAATGTCCAACCGTCACATCCTGCATGTAGGCTACAAGTGCTGAACAACAACAACAATGGAGGATAAAAAAAATACACATAGACCGGCGTGTCCGTTCTCTCTCCCTACGTGCTTCGACCTTCCCTTCATCCAGAGCAAGTACTCGACCCTGTGCCGACATTTTGATATTCCGTATCATAGCAACCAGACGCAACCAAAGCGTCTCAGATTAAAAGAAACGCTGCACCTCATTGCCCTTCTTTGTTCTGCATTTAACAATAAACACCTTTTTCATTATCTTCAAGACTGTCATCATTGTCATTTAAAAAGCAATAATATACCTTGTAATATCCTAACAATAAAGCTTATTTATATAGCACTAAAATCAGGCTAAATAAATAAAAAAAAAGTTGCAATAACACCGGATATCACGCTGTTGAGCCAGTCATTATGACTGCAGGGGAAATTCCTTCACTGCAACAGCCCCAGAACACAAACTTGATTAGAGCTAAAATGTATAGTGCCTCTTTGTGGAGCTGCAGTCAGATAATAACTTTTTCCAAACTCTGCCTCAACTTCCAAACCTGTGCTCCATTCAGACTAAGAATGCAGAAATATTCTATCTTCAACTGTATTTTTTTTTATCAAACTTATTTTTTATTCAGTAAGACAAAGCTGTTTACAAAGCAATTTGCCTCTGAAGGGAAGCAGAATCAAACGTCAAGAGCGAGAACCTGTAAATTTCCCCGACTCAAAGAAGCTTCCTCTCCAAATTGCAGGTCAAGTGCTCCTCCAGGAGCTGAATCCATTAATAGTAATGTATTATACAAGAGGCACTCCAAAACACAGGCAAACAACGCAGCTTTTGGGGGGGGGGGAGTCTTGATATCTAACCTCCAGGACATATTGAATGAAAGCGCTGAGGAAACAATAAATTATTGGGCTGTTTGTGCATGCAAAAAAATGAAATTATAGCCAATGGCAAGGTCTGTATGATTAGTACATTTTGGCTTCATTAAACTGAAATTAACCTGGAATGTGCCTTTGGAGATACTCAAGTTAACATGATTACTGTGACATTTTTGCCCTTCATTTCAAATTACCTTGTGCTTTTTACTCAGTAATGACAAAAAACTTTTGTGTAAGACTGACATTTTGAAAGGGAGGATGGTGGGTCTATCCTCCAAAAATGAGACATATATTAACGAGGGAAAGATTTCCACTTCCACTGCTGAGACGGAAAATGAAAAGAGGAACTTTCACAACAAACTCCCAGAAGTGAGACGGAACACACAACCACTTTAAGCAAAATACCTCCCTTACACTGGAAAATGCAGATGGGGGGAAAAGAATATATCACAGTTTAGTGGAAATGTAAAGCCTTCAGTGGGAGTTTATATGCGCAGTGCTGCAGGTATATAGAATCAAATTGTTTCATCCCCTTGAGCAATGAGCTGACGGAGGCTGACACGTACAAGGTTATTGATTTAAAGGAGCAGCATTCAGTCTGCTGACACGCATCTATTCATGCATTTATGGGTGGGTGGGTGTTGACTGGTTAAACTCTTGGTACTATGGAAAAAAGCCAACAGAAAAACATGAAATCTGGGATGGAAAAGCATCAGAATGCATTAAACATAAAATTAGTTTAAATTCCGACCAACAATTCCATTACAGTATTATATATTAAAATGTTTAAAATATGAACCACTCTTCCATATATTACTGTCACTGCTACTTAGGGTCTATACTGTGGGTAAATTATTTGGTTGAGGACATGGCTAGTGTGTATGCCCTCCACTGAAAGGGCACCTTTGGTGGAGGATTTAGAGAACAAAGTTGGACAGACGCTTTGAACATGCTTTTAAATATTTCAGATAGCACTGATCAGATTAGGAATGAGAGCCAATCTGGGTCATATGGATCTCAGGTTGTAACCTCACACCAAATCAAAGTAACATGAGACAGACTTTGAACCTCGCATAGAGCCATCCAGATGACCTTGGGATCACATTTGAAAAGCTCCATTGTTATTGAACATGCGACAGAGATAGCACAGCCGGCGAGTGTTTGTAGTCCAATCAATGGCGGGGCCTTTACCGCTTTCTCCTTTCTTTGACATGACGTTTCGTTAGTGCAGATTTTTAAAAAATAAAAGGTAGAGCAGACAGCGATGTCTGGCAAATCTCAAAAGGGATTTGAAGCAACAAATAAAAGATGTGCGATGTGTTGTGAGGAGAGAGAGAAGGTCAATGTGTTTGCAGAGCTGGGAACTGAATAGGAACCAGTTTGGAATTAAAACTGGCAAGCATGCATGAAGTAGCTGTTTGTGGCGATGTTCTGCTCTACCTTTGACACGTGAACAACAGGGCAATGTAAATGAGGAACAAAGAGATGCAGCGCATACGTTTTCAATTGATCAGATTACACAGCTCAAAAAATCTATTTCCCTCCTGAATATTTTTGAGCCTGAGAAGAATATCAGTTCTTCGTTGCTCGATTAAAGATATGTGGCTTCTAACTGTGATGTAAGGTGTAATTTATGGGCATATTTTGTCTTTTTTTGTTTTTTTACAGTATATCTTCAACTTAGTTTGTTAACTTAGTTTTCAAAGGGGTCCCTTAACCTCTGACCTCAAGATATGTGAATGAAAATGGGTTCTATGGGTACCCACGATGCCCACTTTATGATAATCACATGCAGTTTGGGGCAAGTCATAGTCAAGTCAGCACACTGACACACTGACAGCTGTTGTTGCCTGTTGGGCTGCAGTTTGCCATGTTATGATTCGAGCATATATTTTTTATGCTAACCTGTGAGGGTTTCTGGACAATATTTGTCATTGTTTTGTGTTGTTAATCGATTTCCAAGAATAAATATATACATACATTTGCATAAAGCAGCATATTGCCCACTCCCATGTTGATAAGAGTCTTACATACTTGACAAGTCTCCCTTTAAGGTACATTTCATATAGATAGATAGATAGATAGATAGATAGATAGATTTCAATATTTGAGGACTTACTCAAAGACAGATAATGACTTGCTATAATGAACCTGACAGCTAAACAACAAATACGGTGTGCCATAATCAACCAGTGATGAGATAATTACCGCCTCTTAATGAACAGTTCCTTGACCTAATTTACCGTCCTGGGAAAACAATCAGACACATCCAAAGCATCTCTACAGCACTGTTTTTTTATCTTTTATCAGATCAGGAGTTGTGATACGTTTCATATTGTGTAACTGATGAGCCTCTTATTGCAAAACACATGCATCCTCAACATCTCTTATCTACAGTATTTCTGGCCCTGGGAAATCAAATCCGAAGTGATTGCATAACAAGCATGACAACCCAAAGGTAAAAGCTTGCAAGACAGAATGAGAGGGAGGACTAAAGGAAGGGCCGGCGTTGAACTTGGCAATCTGCTGACCTTGGTTTTCCAGTAAAGACAAGCTGAAACACGAACAGACACTAATGGATAGTCTCACAGTAGTAACACTTCACTCTCTCCGTCTATTTCACTCTCACTTACTCTCTTTTTCCCGGTCTTGACTAAAAAAGACATTTCCACCCCTAACACAGAGGGAGATCCCAAGTCTTAGCTTTAATGAGGCCCGAGGGTTTTATGTCAGGGGCATCTGGAGCACTAGACCTCTCTGTATATGAAGCACAAAGGACAACCACTGTGTGTACAGTTTCTTGTACCAGATACTAGCAGAGGTGCAAGTGGTGAGTAGCACGGAATCAGACAGGAAAAGTACAACAGCAAAAGTTTTAAGAAAAGTTAATAAAGTAACAAATCTGCTGACTGTCAATTGGAAACAAGGAACGAACAGTGGTCTTCCTGGCTTCCTGTACAATAACTACATGGCTTTGTCACTTAAATGTCAACATACGTGGGTTTTTGCCAAAATGACTGATGCTCTTGTTAAATTGTCTTGTCAGTCCCGGTAAATATGAAGCTACAACCAGCAGCCTCTTAGCTTAGCTTAGTTTAGCATAAAGATTGGAAAGGTAACAAACACAGTCAAAATTTGTGGTTTTACAAGAGGGTTATGACTTTTTTTTGGCCGGCACACAAACCCCCGTAAATTATCACCAGTTTTTTGTTTATTTTGCACGGATTAAACAAATGAGACATAATGTGTTACTTAATGAGCTTTAGAGGTGCTAGTAGGTGGATGTTGTTGTTTTTTCTTTGGACAGAGCCAGGCCAGATGTTTCTATAGTCTTAATGCTAAGCTAAGATAACCAGCAGCCAGCTGAGGCTCTATATTAGACATGAGTATGGTATCGAAGTGTATTTCCCAAAATGTTAAACTTCTTAAACTAAAAAAAAACAATTGTTCACATATCATAAAAACATATCAAACATTGCCTGGTGAAGAGAAACTTTTTGTTAAGGTCCAAAATTAAAGCCACTTAGTAAGGTCTACTTTTGAAAAGAAACATAAACAACACTGTCATCTGCATAAAGATTGGTCATTTCTTATGTGGAGTGAATTTGCTCATCTGCTTGAGATGCTGACGTTGAGATGTTTTCTAAAGACAGAGCTGTGACGTGACTGCACATCACCGGCTCTGTGCACAACCCTGTCTCCTACAAAATTATGTTCCCATACTACTAAACTGCATTCTCAATTATGTTTTGAGGGAAACGTATTTTCTCCAGTTGCAGTTTTAAACATGTGGTTAATATTGTCAATTGAAACAAAACAAAGTATTTGGTTAGGTTTAGGCAACAAAGCTACTTGGTTAGATTTAGTAAAAAAAAAAAAAAAAAACCTGGTTTGGCTTGAAATAACTATATTTCTTACATTATTAAGCTACGGATGTAAATAAAAATAAGTGAATGTTGACTTTTAGTTTCACACAGGACACGGACAGCGGTCTCCTGGACAAAAGTCGGGTGTTTGTCGACCCAACCACCACTCCCCGTCCTCCTCCATAAGCACAAATGTGTATGTATGTATCACAAACGTATTTGTGATACATCAAAAACAAACGTAATCTGTGACGAAATACATTTCCCTCAAAATGTAATTCACAATGCGGTTTCGTTGTATGGGAATGTAATTTTTAGGAGACAAGGGTGCACTGGCTCTGTGCAACATCCTGCTAATTTTGAAAGAGCTGCTCCGAGGAACAAAAGAAAGTGACTATCTCCTGCTGTATATGCCGTATAATGACGGCTTCACTTCAACGCCTAGGAAACTACAGTAATGTACCACGAAATTTAATGAAATGAAATGTTTTAATCAGCTCGAGGCTGTGGAGAAGCCGCTCTTAATCAATAGAGCTCCAGCTAATTATATATTCATTACCGTATTCAGCATTGATTAAAAGTGTCTCGCAGACTTGTCAGGTGTGGATTTTATCGGGGTGACACTTGCCTGTAATGGTGCTCTTTTCTGTGTTCTGAAAATGCCATTAGCTATAATTATGAATCCGACTGTTAACATATTGACTCTCTTCTTAATTAGAGACATTATAAACCCCATAAAGACACAGCTCCCCATTATTTTTTGGCGCAGATATTGCAGATTGAACAGAATAAATCAATGTTTCTCTGAGTGACTTTCATGACAATATGGCATAAGAGGCACAGGAGGGAAAATGAAACACTTGCATCATCCGGAGAAAAGAGTTTTGTCTGTCACATTATGCTGTCTTCTTTGGAAAATAATAAACATATAGATCTTAAAAATCTTTGTTACTCAAAACTGTGATATCAGTAATATAAAGAGAACCAGATTCAATTAAAAACATCCACATTAACTCCCCCCTCTCCTCTCCTCTCCTCTCTTGACCATCTCTCTCTTTCTGTCTGTCGCTCGTCTCTCTGCATTAAAAAAGTAAGACTGTCTGCTGCTAACTGACATGGTAAGCATGTCAAATTGACGGGCTATTTTTATCCCAAAAGCAAAGCCAAGGGAGGGGACAGAGTCCATTTATAAAAGCCTCGCCTGAAGGTAAGGCTTTCAAGGGACAGATAATGCGACTGTTTCCTATAGGAGAGGTTTAAGCAGCTTTTTATTTATTTTTTATTTATTTCAGCTTCCTCGTGTCAAGAGCTGAACTTGGACTCAAGGTTGGCTTAGAAGTCAACACAGAACTGCAAAGCTGCCTTCAGTTCTTTATTGCAAAGTCAATACTGCTGGTCTTCCAAGACATTGGTTTACCCATGTGTATACTTTCAAGCTTTGTTATTGATTTTCTCTTTTCAAAAACATGCACTTCCTCTTTGATACATATGGAGGAAAATACGCTCCAAATGAGCAACCATGTCCATTTTCAGTTTTGGGTTGTGTTCCAAAGATTGGACATTTTTCTTTTTAGCTTCCCACAACGCTCCCGCTTCAAATTATTGGGCAATTATTATGAAATGTTAAGTTGTTTTGCTTTTCAATCAGTTTCAAAATGGACTGGGAGATTTTGAAAACGTGTAATCATTATACAAATGGGTTAATTTCCCCCCATGCCCCTCAGGTATAATATGTTTCCTCACTAATATGAAATATGGAAATAAACTACCCACACACTCTCCTAGATTTACTTCAGGCGTGAAACTTAAGTACATTATGTGTAATGACTGAAGTTTGGGGTCACCTTGAGACAGGTGCTTCTAGGATAACTCATTTTTTATAAGTTCCAGAACAGTTTTTTTCTCACAATGTACAGTTTTGCAGTGAAGTTATCAACTCTTATTTCCATGTCGTCCCTCGTATGACCTTCTGTTTTCCTAAGATAGCGTAATGGGTGTCCGAAGGAACGGGTCAAATATTCATAAGCCTTCATAGCCGGGCTGAGATGTCAGAGCGATGACAGGAAGAGGCTCTCTTTCATCTAAGTGGGGACGTAAATAATGCTGGAGAAAGGACCATTGACATATTTACCAGCAGAAGTACTAATACCACACTGTAAAAATACTCCATTACAAGTAATAGTCCTGCATTGAAAATGTTACTTAAGCAAAAGTATGTAAGTATAATCAGGAAATTGTACTTAAAGTATCAAAAGTAAAAGTACTCCATGCAGAAAAATGCCCCCTGTGACTGATATACTTATTATCTAGTATATCATTAGGTTGTTATTACCCATGCATTCATGTAATAGCAGGATTTTTAACTATTTTATAAAGTATTAATCTGCTGATTATTTTCTCGGTTAATTGATTGATTGTTTGGTACCCATAGAACCCATTTTCATTCATATATCTTGAAGCTAGTATGACATAGTTGGTACCAATGGATTCTTTAGGTTTTATAGTTTCATATGATGTCAGCATCTTCACTTAAAACTGAGGCCACTACAACCTAAAGATTGCAAGTTGCGTTAATGCGTTAAAGAAAATAGTGGCGTTAAAACAAATTTGCGTTAACGTGTTATTATTGCTTTAACTTTGACAGCCCTAGTCATTAACATTCATTCAAAATAAAATCAACTGCTGTTCCCAGAATTTCAGGAAATCTCACAGCTTCTAGACATTCAAACTGATCAAATTTAACCACTTTCTCTGTAGCGTCTCAGCCAAACTTAATTTTGTCTTCATGGAACCCGACTGGGTCTGTTTACAGAGCAGCATTCAGACTGTAATGTGCTGGCAAAGCACATCCCCACTGTGTTAAAATGGCACTATCAGTGGGCGCATACAAACCCCACAGATCTATAAAACTGATCAATGCACAAACATGCGGTCGGATTGCATTTGCACACGCGATAGATGCCGTTTTAATATCTGCACTTTAAATGTCTCTTTATCATCCTGCCAATGCGGCACATCCCCTCCCCGGGACGGCTGTCAGCTGGCTCTAAGAAGGGTGTAATTTTCCCCCGGTCTCCCACTCCAGTTTAAATGAGCCTGCTTGTCAGAAAAACTAGACACTTTCAAAATATGTCCATTAAAGAATAAACTGTTTTGACTTCTCTGAAATGTCAGAGTGAACTATTAAATTGAGTTTGACTGCGGATACAGTATTTAGTAAAATTCTAGCATAAACAGTTTAAGTAATAAAAAGAGTGCTGACAAGCGTACAACCAAGACTAGTCTGGGTCTTAATTATAAGTTATATAGTTATTCAAGTTGTGTTTTGAGTATGTTGCATGTTCAACCTGCAATAATTGAAAAATAAATAAACCCACTCACAAACATTCACTACATTTTTGAATGCAGTGCCCTTAAAAAGGTCAGTTTTTCACTTTGGAAACAGGGAAGAGGACAGACGATAAGACAGCATCTAGAAAGCAGGCACAACTCTGATTTGGCAAAGGCAGGAAAGCCGGTCAGACAGAGACAGGCAGCACTGTAGCGAGGGCTCAATATGGACAATCTGGCAACTGGGAGTGGCTGATATTTATACACAGGGGCTTCATGAGGAACAGGTGTGGCTTGGTGAGATAATCGGGGACAGGTGTTCAGGATCAGGTGACTGGCAGGAGTGCAAAACACAACGGAGACAACTGGTGGACAAATGATGAAATGTACCCGTATGATGAGGCCTTATAAGGGAAGGAGGGGACAGGAAATAGCGTGGGTAGAGCTGTAAACATAACCTGCAGGAGCCAGTATGACTAACAGGCTAACAGCAGCCCATAAAGTTGTACATTAAACAGCAAACATTTTACAGTCAATAACCTCTGTCATTGTCCTTACACTCATAGCCAAACAACATCATTTCTTATCTGCTGCTTGTATTATTTCGTGATGCAGTTATAAAACAAAAATATAAACAAATACTATTTCCTGAATGAGTGGTCAGTCGCACCTCCTCTCTAAAACTGGCTGCACATTGGAGAGTCTCACAATTTCACATGTCAAAGGTCAATCAGATTGAGCAATGCATGAATGGGAAGCGAATTTCAGTCTGACTGCACTATAAAGCTGAAGGGCGACAATGTAAGAGTGGAGAATCAGAGTCTAAGAGCACGGTCACACATATATTCATTTTCTTTTGTATAGTTGCAGAGAAAATGTTCTTGAGTTTGGGTGCAGCGAGTACACAAGTGAACTCTTACATCAGTTTTCATTATTATGATTATCATTATTATGAGTTACAGCATGGCTGATTGTTTCTTCAACCTTTCATGACAATCACATCTCAGACAATGGGATTTAAAAAGTAAGAACTACAAAGAGACAGACGAGAAAGGGGGAAAAAAAACATAGTTATACAAGACAATACATTAGGAGACAGAAGAAGAGAAGTGTTGCCTAGACACAGAGGAAGTCTTATTCAATACCTATTTGTCCAGATTGTTTCTGGTGAAGGGCAGATGCTCATCACCAAGGAACAAAACTGAGAAAAATAGAGTTAGAGATAACGAATAAAGAAATATGTATCGTTAATAACCATGTGACCAGAGCAAGAAGGACACATGAGTGTGTTTTTACTGCATGTACAATAAAACATAAGAGGAGGAAATGAATGGTCACATACGTGCAGACAAATGGGAGGCCTCTGTTAGTACAAGGCCATCCCAAAGAATTCATCCCTGCACATGGGGCAAAGCCGCAATTATAATATATATTGTGGGGAAAACATCCCCCACCATAAACTAGAATTACCGCCTCGCGGTTGTATTCCTCCGGCAACCAGTCAAGTTGCAGTTTACATCCATGTCTGTTCAAAATGTCATCACTACATAGTTCTATCCTGTTCGAAATTAGCATGAATTTGTCAAAATTAGCATATGAATTCTTGAGTTATGGCCAAAAACGTGTTTTGTGAGGTCACAGTGACCTTTGACCTTTGACCACCAAAATCTAATCAGTTCATCCTTGAGTCCAAGTTAATAACAGAGCAATAGATTTTCACAACAATAAACTAGTTAATGGTTAATGACTGGTTCAATGAATGGTTAATTAATTAATATATGTTTTTACCTGTCTCATGAGTGCTATATGTATGCAGTAGATAATACATGAATATTTAGACCTATATATGCTATTTTGGAAACCCAATAAATCATTATTATTTAAACTATGTATCTGAAGATACATGGTTTTCACTGGGCAGCTACGTAATGATGAATACAGTTTTTGTTAATCATTCATAAGGGATGATTAATGCATTGTAAAATATGTATGCATATTAAACGGCTGCATTTCTCTATACACACATTTTACTCATTAATTCGTCATTAAACAAATTACATTTTAATGAGGAATGAATGTGGAAAAATTAAACTGTTTTGCAGGTTTTGTGCTAAACTTAATCTTCAGTTAAAACTCTTCATCATGTAAGGGATGTTTTAGCATTTAAATGAATATTTTTTCATTGAATAAACAGAATATTAATAAAAAAAAGTTGGAACAAACAGCTTCTAAGAACATTTCAAAGTATGTCAGACAAGTAACCTTAAAGTCCAAAATGAAAGCCTCAGCAGGAGGTGTGGACAGTTATATTAGCTCTCCTCATGTACTTCATGTTGTAAGTAAACATGTTTTTGTCTTTTATTCCAGCTGATAAAAGAACTCACTGCGGCTGCACATCTCCCAGACAAGCTGCTGAAAGTTTTAAAACACACTTGGAAGCACCAGCTCGTGTTTAGTCAAAAGGTAAAAGATCAAACTATGTTTTCTTCACAAAAAAAAGTGTGACAGTTAAACTTCCAGTGACTCAAGCCAAGCCACCGCAAACAATCCCTCCAGTAACAGCGAGGAAGCTGCTAGATTGGCACTCTCTCAACGTGAGAACACAACACTTGTAATCAGTGGATGACATTTAAATCAAGCAGCACACTCAGCAGGGGATGTGATCAATGAACTTAGCAGAAACTTTTGGCACTTGTTATAGGAAATAAAACTTGGACAAGCCAGCGCTAATTTGGAACTGAACTCCCAGAGTTGTCTCCGTTATCTCTAATCTGTACTTTTAATGAGCTGAATCTGAACGGAGAGTCTCTAGATGTCACGCAGCACTCTGGTCACAAGCTGCTTCTGTGAGCAAAGCAGACTGCTGCGAATGGTCAAGTGATTGATTATCGGTAAAAAACAAACCACTGCCATTTCAATGGACTTCAGCTCATCTTTAGTCTCAGCCAGAGAAACTGTGTCTTTGGTGTTGCTTTTTAAAGTTTGGGGCCAACAACTCTAAGATCTATAAGTGTCCTGATACATGCACAAACCTAGCCTTTCAGAGTGCCTCAAAGTAGCAGAGTCTTATAATAATGGAATCAACATAAGAAGTATGTGATTGAGCATAATTTCTATAAGAGCAAACAGTTTTTCTCTGTAAGAACAGATGGTTCTTGTGAGCATGATCACATATTCAAACATGCTGTATGCCTGCATCCTGTCAGTCACATGGCACAGACAGCTTGTATACACATTTTTTTTATTTCTTTGTACAGAACTGATTGAATGCACAGACATATAGATCACAAAGACTTGTTTTGCATTCGCAATAGACCGTATATAAGAGGTGGACGTAGTCACCGTGACGTCGCCCATTGGTTTGTGGACTGCTGTTTTGAAGCCTTGAGTTCGGCATTTTGGCCGTCGCCATCTTGGTTTTTTGCAACCAGAAGTGACACGAGAGATGGGAGCTAAGTGCAATCGAATGCTGAATAAGACGTTTTTAGGCAACCAAAAATATTACAATTAACCTTCATGAACTGAAAACACACTGTGAAAGGGTTAAAGTTGAAAGACGAAAACACGGACAACTCCCAGACTGGACAACGCCGTGGTAGCGACCTGTCAATCACAAGGTAGCCACACCCTAAATCATTCTCTGCTTTATGGTCTATTTCAGTGGTTCTCAATCTTTTTTTGTGTCAAGGACCCCAAAATTGATACATGTGAGGTCACGGACCCCCCTTTGATAAGATAAGTAAGTAAGATTTCACTTCAGGGACCTCCATCTGAAAAGATTTTGGTTGTTAGATATGATTAAGACCAGAATTCTGTAGTTGTCAACTACAGTTGAGGAGATAACCGTGGTTGAAGGGAAATCTATGATCAGAATAGTCACTCTTATGATTCTTATTCACATTGGGCTCCCTTCTATAGTGAATTAAATAGTGAAAATAAACTATTCCCCATTTTTCTAGTTACCCCCTGGATCTCCTTCAAGGACCCCTAGTTGAGAACCACTTGTCTAATTTACTAAAAACGGGACCATCATTTACTAAATGAACATCATGCTGTATTGAAGAAGACTTGAAACTAGCGACTGAGACCATAAACTCATGTTTACAATGTTTACTGAGGTAATAAATCAAGTGAGAAGTAGGCTCATTTTCTCATAGACTTCTATACAATCAGACTTCTTTTTGCAACTAGAGGAGTCGCCCCCTGCTGGCTATTAGAAAGAATGCAAGTTTAAGGCACTTCAGCGTTGGCTTCACTTTTCAGAACCAGATGAATACACACTTTTCTGTCTCCCTCTGCAGCCTCAGTGTGCAGTCAGACTGGATTTCACCAGGTGAAGTTTACCAATGTGATGTCACTGTCCTTGCACTTAGTGCAGCCAAGCAGCAGCTTGTATCATTTCGACATACAAAACAAGAATGTAAACAAACGGTATTTTCTGAATGAGAGGTCAGTCCCACCCCCTCTGTCAAACTTCCATTCTACTCTTGTAAACAAACCTCGACAAAAAGATGAGAGTTATGCTCAGTCTGATGTGTTCGAAAAGACCTGTAAGGATGAGGACGAAATTTTCGGTTTTGCAATTG
>CAKAKR010058801.1:0-24510 GCA_916700685.1 Adelosebastes latens
TCAAACACAGGAGCAACGCCGTTGCATCGCGCAAGCGTTCGCAACTTTGTGGTTGCAGTTCCCAAATTTTAAGTATTTTTTTTTTATTTTTTCAATTTGTTTCGGAATGCTGCAGCGCGCACCGCACGTCATGTGACGAGGAACAACCAATCACAGCTGGGAGATATCTTTTCTTTCTTCCGTAAATCAGTCTACAGTAAATATATGGGGGAGAAGTTAATCATTTTAGTGCAGGACTTCCCAGAGCTTTACCATCTGTCCCACGGACTACTTTACTTGCTTCAAGGTCAGTCATTTGACACAGAAATCGGTGAAGCTACTGTGAGGGATTTACTCTGGAAAGCTCTTTGTTTTGACTTTGTTTTGGTTAGATAGTGAGGCTTTTACTGCTAAATTACCGCTACTTCATCATCGTCATCGCAGCGCACACGTTTTGGTTGCTTAGTAATGGCAGACGCCACGGCAGCACAACCTCGGACGCACCTTGGATAAAAGGATGAAAGCGGCAGGGCTGGTGTTTTCCACGCGTTTTAGACGCGGCATGTGTACGGCCCCATAGAGGGTATTTTTAAGTTATTGCAGTATAAATATGAAGCTCACATCAACTCTACCAACTGATACTATGTTCCACCTTATAATGATGTATTTATTCACTTCCACATTGTGTCGCACTGCACCAGGGCTGCGCAACTGCCAATTGTCAAACAAAGTTGCAAAAGAGTTGGCCACACCCACATGCACTAGTTTGCATTTGCAATCGAGCACAGTTTACGGTGAACCAAGTTTCACCAAGATTGTCGGATTTTTCTACAAACAAAGCTCATGCTATCAGAATAATCTCAAATATGCTATAAGTGAATAAAAATCCTACACATTGTAACTTTAATTTGATGCTTCAGATACCATGAAATGCTAACACTTTCTTTCTTTCAAATCTCACAGTTCTTGAATAACAATTCACTGCCAAATTTCTTGAGTCAACTCAGCAATGTCACTCTCAACTCCACCGAGGACGTGGTTGACTCTCCTGCAACCATTAATGCCATTGTTGAAATACTCAGCGCTGTAGCCAACTTGAGTATCCCAATAACCAGGACTTCAATGGAGGTATGTGAATTAGCCTGCTGAAGTTTACACAGATCTTAAACCATATAGACCCTTTTTATGTTGACGTCATGATTACGTTTCGGTGTTAGCTGGAGGCAAACAAAGGAAAGACTGGAGGCAAACACTAGCAGTGGGCTAAAGTTACAACTCGAAAATGACATCTAGTTGTGTTGTTTGGAGCCAGAATCGAGATATCGCATACATTTGAGGTGACAAACTGTGATTATTAAACTTTATAGCCAACCTGTGACACCCTCCTTTCAAGCAGCTCACAACAAGAGCATGCTCAGACTTGCCAACAGCATCTCTTCTGATCCCTTGCATGGGGAGTATCAACTTCTGCCCTCCAAGAGGCGATTTAGAGTCCCTACATTTAATCGCATCAGGCTGAAGAACGCTTTTGTCCATCAGTCCATCTTGTTGCTAAATAATAATTAATGTGCTGCTAAGGAGATGTAAATCCAGAGGACAGATGGTAATTTTTTAATGGGTTATGTATGGTTAATTGTGATGTGTTTTGGTTTTTGTCTGATGGGTCTTACTTGTCTGTTTGCTTATGGTAACAGTATGTCTTTTGTATGTGTACTTTTTCTCAAACTGAGCTGCCTATGGATGCAAAATGAATTTCAGTGCAGACTAACAATAAAGTTGTGTCGTATTGTATTGTATTTCAGGCTCTAGCGGGTTACAATGTCGGTGAAACGTTTCAGAGATGGAGAGTAAATGTAGCTAATATTTTGCCTTCTGCTGACCGCAGCCGTGAGCCATTGGCCAAGACTAACTATTAGCTACCCTTTCTCTCCATCTCTTAGCTTGCTAATTCCCCCATGCTGTCATGCAACACAGAAAATGAGCTGAACAAAGTTGTCACTCATCTGGCGATAGCACTGTGCTTTACTACGATTTTTTTGTGGATGAAGCATTAATTTGTTAAATTTTACTCATTTTGCGACGGGCTAGTTAGCTAGCTACCTTGCTAATTCCATCATGCTACAGAAAATGAGCCCAACATCGGACAGCGCTGGGTCACAGTCCCTCTGCCTCACTCCTCGCCGCTAGGAGACTACTTCGTAAGGAGGACAGCAGGCGTTAGCTAGCTAGCTTGTCAGTCTCTGGACAAGCTAGCTAGCTAACTAGCCAGTTCCGGAGACAGACAACCTAGCGAGCTAACTAACGTTAGCCAGTCGTCTACTCCTCTCAAAAGTAGCCTGCCGGCGGCCGTAGGGTTCGGCTAATCTGCTCCCATTGGTTAATGTTTTTCAACTAACACTCGTGATCCTGGAGAGTGAGTGACAGTAAGCTACATATTGAGAGAAACTAGTATTTTCTTTAGCCATTGTTAAAACAAGCCAACAATACTTTCTAGCCAGCGTTAACTAACTTGTTCAGAGAATGTTTCTGCCTCCACTTAACGCTCCGCCCACAAAATACGTCATCATGTTTACTAACGGAAAAGGGGTCTAATAGATCTAAATGATCTAATATTTTCTTTCCTTTCAATTTAGGATATCCTTTTAACTACAGGTGTCCTCACCACAGATGAAGCGCAGGAATCATGGAACTTTCTAAACACCAATGACACCAGAAACATCTCAGTAACAACCACAGCTAGAAGCGTCAGCTCAACATTCTTGCTGTCTCTTGAGACTATAACAAGTAGCCTTACCGATGACTCTTTTGACATCGACACACCTTTTATTCTCCTGAACAAAACTACATTCACAGACACTTTCAATGCTGAGTTTAATTCTTCAGTGGAGACGAACATACTAGAGTCTGATGGAGGAATAAAGTCCATCACTGTGATAACATTTGCCTCAATGGATAACGTACTCCCTGCAAGAGATCAAGACAATTCATCCTTCAACGTCATCAATGGGAGAGTTGTACTTGTTCAGTCCAATGGCACCATCAATAATGTTTCGTTCACATTTGACATTATTAATGATACTCTGAGGAATCCTCAGTGTGTTTTCTGGAACTTCAGCCTCTTTGATGGTCTCGGGGGATGGGACGACGAGGGCTGCGAGTTGGTACGCGACACAAACCAAACCGTCACCTGCAACTGCAACCACCTGACCTCGTTCTCTATCCTCATGTCACCCTACGTTCCAGATGATCCTGTGTTGGATTTCATAACCTACATTGGAGTTGGCATATCTATGGGTTCCTTGGTCCTATGCCTCATAATTGAAGCTGTCATATGGAGAAAAATAAGGAAGAACAACACATCTTACTTGCGTCATGTTTCCATCGTTAACATCGCCGTGTCTCTCCTGATTGCTAACATTTGGTTTATTATTGGGGCAGCCATTTCAGATGCAGATGAGAAAGACGAACCAGCATGCAATGCGGCTACATTTTTTGGCCATTTTTTCTACCTAGCCCTGTTCTTCTGGATGTTAGCCTCGGCTCTGTTGTTGTTCTACCGCACAGTCAGTGTCTTTGATGGGGGATTATCCAAAAAATCTCTGCTGGCTATTGGATTTTGTCTAGGCTACGGGGCACCTCTCCTCATCGTGATCATAACCATAGCTGTAACCGCACCCAAAGAAGAGTACATCAGACAAATTGGATGCTGGCTCAACTGGGACGAGTCCAGAGCTCTGCTGGCCTTTGTGATCCCTGCACTGTCAATAGTGATGATTAACTTTCTGATCTTGTTGGTGGTGATGTATAAAATGTTGATGAGAAGGGTAGTGGGAGACGCTGCGCAAGCAGCTGAGAGGCATGTTCTGGTGGTTATTGTCAGGAGTTTGGCTGTCCTCACGCCATTTTTTGGATTAACTTGGGGTCTGGGAGTTGGAACTGTGACCGTCCCAAGCAATAGAGGGATCCATGTTTCATTCGCATTCTTCAATTCACTGCAGGTACAAATGGAGTAGTAATACTACTGATCTATCTATGATATATTACTATATACTGTGGTCCCTACTGTAAAATGACTCGATGGATTCTGAATAGTGAGTTTGCCTTTTGTCATTGAAGCTCTCTTAGCTGATGCTACTCTGTGCGTCTTTATTTAAAGGGTTTCTTCATATTGGTCTTTGGAACGCTACTGGACAAAAAGGTTTGTATTTGTCTCACATTTGTTATTTCTCTAATATTGCAATTGCTCATGTTTAAAGGTTCAGTGTGTTGGATTTGGCGGCATCTAGTGGTGTGGTTGCAGATTGCAACCATATGAGTATCCCTCCGCTCTCTCCTCCCTTTCCAAGATTGTGGTAATGTGAGCCGCAGAGTGCCAAACTGTGGTAATGCCGTTCGCCCCATCAGATGCCGGCTGGCAGTACCACGGTTTTGCACTCGGCGGCTCATGTGTCAGAGAACTACGGTAGCCTATAGGTAATGTAAAAACGCAAAAGGCTTTCACTAGAGCCAGTGTTTGGTTTGTCCATTTTGGGCTACTGTAGAAACATGGCACAGCAACATGGTGGACTCTGTGATGAGGACCCGCCCCCTAAGTAGATACAGTATAAAGGGCTCATTCTAAGCTAACAAAAAAAACGATTCTTAGTTTCAGGTGATTAAAAACTAATGAAAATATAGTTATGAATATTATAATTCTAATAATATATTCAATTTCTGCTAATAGATCCCCCGCAATGTTTCACACTGTTCCTTTAATATATGAATTTTGCCGCTGAGCAGCAGACAAAAAGGGATGAATGTCCAGGGAGTAAATAATGAAACACATTACAGAACATTATTACAGCAACCATTGTGATTTTACAAAGATGTAGAGATATTTCCTTAATTTAATATCTCAAGCAAAAACTCTCAGAGTTTGCTTGCATTCAGTCTGAAAAATGCATTGCATTTAAAAAAAAAAAAAAAAACTCGCTAGTGTGAATGTATTGTCACAGTTACTGGCGGGAAAGGGAAATATGATTCAGAAAGACCAGTTTGAATCATCGATGCTGCAAACATGAGTTTGAAGGCCTGTCTTACAAAAAACCCTGCGGAGCAGTTTAGAGAACTATATAAAACCTTACTTGTTGACCCTTTAAAAACATGTTTTCATTAAAACAAACGTTTGTTTCTAATTTTTGAATATTAACTTTTCAGGTGCGGTCAGAAATAACAATAAAGTCACTAACCGGGACAAGGGTAAGAACAGTTTGCTTAATTGTGTCATTTTTTTGTTAGCAGACTCACATATTGTGGTGATTCATGTTCTTGTTTTCATTATTCTTTTTAGACCTCCAGTACTGGAATCTCATCATCAGGTGGACTGGCCTTTCTCCGGAACTGGAGAAGAGGTATAGCAACAATTAAGAAAAGAAAGAACCTAAAGATCACTAAATTTCTTAAGGCTAGTGTTGCAGTTTGTGTTCCATAACTATTGGATGAATTGCTTTGTGCTTCCTATAGAGAGCGAAGCTTAATGACTTTGGTGATCCCCCTGAGGTCAAAGTTGTCACTTTTACAGTAAAATATCTCAACATTTGTTAGATGAATTGGCAAAACATTTTGGTAGCAACATTCATGTTCCCCAGTGTATTCTAATGTGTAATGTAAGTGGTGTTTCCCTTTTTTTTTCCATGTTGCGCAAAATTTCACTTTGTGTAATACTTGCTATTGTACTAATTAGCAAACGTTAGCATGTGCACTAAACTATGCTCGTGACTGTGCTAAACATTAATGGATAATGCTACTGTTCATCATGTTGTTCAGACTGTTATTACTAGGAGCCAAATCAACCTCTGAGTTGTAATTCTGCGTAGGAGATACTGGCTATGATATTAACCTGACCGGCCAGATGGCTTGTTACACAACCATCTGAGAGAACATGCTGTGATTTGGTAAACTTTTGACATTTGGAGATTTCTGCAAGAATTGGCAATTGGATGGCGAGCACATCTGTTCTGGAAACTGCTCAGAAACCCCCTTATTATCAATCTGCCTAGGAAAGCCATCCATCCTCTGAATGCTATAGGTCTTTAGTTTGTGGCTGTAAAGTTTCATGAGGCTGTGATTATCCTAGAGGTCACCACAGTTAATTCTATACAGTCAGGTCAAATTTTAAAATGGTCTCACTACAATGAAATGTCTTCTTGGGGATCTAACATCATCACACAAAAATACAATGTGACTCATTGAATCGACAAGAGTCTCAGCTTTACAGTAATACCCAATTTATGTAATTCCAAGACTGTTTATGGACCCCAGTGTGCAGAAATATCCAGATACACCATTTTTAGAACAGGCGAAAATAACACATTTGTACTGCATGCAAATAACTGCATGGTTTTTGCCCAAAACTGCATGTGATCATCACAAAGTGGGCATGCCTGTAAAGGGGAAACTCGTGGGTACCCATAGAACCCCAATTTCACGAGCCAGTTTTTCAAAATTTTGTGGAAATTCGTAGCATTATTTGGTATTCTTCCCAACATGCTAGCATGACATGGTTGTTACCAATGGATTCCTTATGTTTTCTAGGGCGTAGGCGCCCTCAGTGAGTGGAAGAGGTTTAATCCCAAATAGGGTTTATCTCTGTCACGTTTAAATTCCTTGCCTGAAAATTTCATTTTTCTTTTCCTTTCTTCCATTGTTCTGTCTGCTGTGTTATTTGCACAAAGGCAACATTTATACTTTGCCACATGGATAAGATGCAAGAAAAGGGCAAATTCCACTCAGCTGCAAAATGTTATCTCCGTGTTTGCACTGTAATATCATTTCAATGTCTTGTGTGAATTGGACCTTAAGACAGTAGATAGCGGGTGCAAGCGATGCGCAATTCAAAGGCGCTATCAGAGGCCGCAATCTATTCATTGTGAATTTGCCTGTTAGTCTTGGTTCACTATCAGTCATATTGTTTTGCGAACAGACTTAATCACTTTGTTTTGTTTCTGTTTTTGCAGATGGTTACAATGTGTCATCTAGTGCCTCCGGTTTGTCTCAGTCCTTCACCGACACTTGATGATCATGGATTTTATATTGGATGTCTTGTAAAAGCCAATACAGTTGCACTGTGTGTGTGTGTGCGTGTGCTTGTGTGTGTGTGTGTGTGTGTGTGTGTGTGTGTGTGTGTGTGTGTGTGTGTGTGTGCAGTATATTGGGATTTTCCACTTACTTGCGCTTACTTAAAATAAAGCAAAGAATTTGGACATTTAAAATGATTCATCGCATCGTCTTCCAACAACAAAATGTCCACAAGATGCAAAATGGCTCTTGGTTTTGGTTTACTTTGCCAATCAAATCAGTTAGGCCAGGCAAGGCTGTCTTACACAGATCAGTGAACTTGTTTGCTCAAGGTGTGGCATCACAATGACAAATTGACTTGGACAAGACTATCAGTCAAATATAGTTCCAAACAGGTAAAGGGGAGTTCCAGCAATTACCCAAAGACAATGTGAAAAAAGCTAAATGTCTTTTTAAATATGGAGCCTCTGCTGCTATTATAGCTTTAGCTTAGCAACAGGAAGAAAAAAATCACACAGACGGCCACTTTCCACTCTTCTCTTCTCCCAGATCTCAACATAGTTCCGTCCCACTGCATGTACAGTAACCAGTTTAACCAGTTTAACATCATCTGCTGTTTTTGGCAGTATTGTTTTTGCATATCCATAAAACCAATAGATCTACATATACACCGATCAGCCTTAACATTATGACCACCTGCCTAATATTGAGTAGGTCCACCTTTTGCCGCCGAAACAGCCCCGACCCGTCGAGGCATGGACTCCACTAGACCTCTGAAGGTCTGCTGTGGTATCTGGCACCAAGCCGTCAGTAGCAGATCCTTTAAGTCCTGTAAGTTGCGAGGTGGGGCCTCCGCGGATCGGACTCGTTTGTCCGGCACATCCCACAGATGCTCGATCGGATTGATATCTGGAGAATTTGGAGGCCGAGTCAACACCTCGAACTCGTTGCCATCCACATGATGTAAAAGAAAACGTGACTCATCAGACCGGGCCACCTTCTTCCATTGCTCCGTGGTCCAGTTCTGATGCTCACGTGCCAGTTGTAGGCGCTTTTGGCGGTGGACACGGGTCAGCACGGGTAACCCTGACCGGTCCCTGTACGCAACAAACTGCGATGCACTGTGTGTTCTGACACCTTTCCATCGGAACCAGCATTAACTTTTTCAGGAATTTGAGCTACAATAGCTCTTCTATTGGATCGGACAACACGGGCCAGCCTTCGCTCCCCACGTGCATCAATGAGCCTCGGGTCTGACCCTGTCGGCAGTTCACCGGTTTTCCTTCCTTGGACCACTTTTGGTAGGTCCTGACCACTGCAGACCGAGAACATCCCACAAGAGCTGCAGTTCTGGAGATGCTCTGACCCAGTCGTCTAGCCAGCACTATTTGGCCCTTGTCAAAGTCGCTCACATCCTTACGCTGGCCCATTTTTTCTGCTTCCAACACATCAACTTCAAGGACAAAATGTTCACTTGCTGCCTAATACATCCCCCCACTGCCAGGTGTCATTGTAACGAGATAATCAATGTTGTTCACTTCACCTGCCAGTGGTCTGAATGTTATGACTGATCGGTGTACATTCATGTTTGTATTAGAAACATGTTACTGTCATATGACAAAATTTGTGTGTGTGTGTGTACAATATTCACTACCAAATGGTCTCACTAGGCTTTATTAAAGCTCCATCATGCAGTCCTAACATGCTTTCATAAGTGTTTTAGAAAGAGCTGAATTCTTAATGCAGGAATTTTAGAAGAAAGGCCAGTATTTGCTTCAGCAGTTCAGGAGTTTGCTACCTGTTTGATGAACTGTTAAAATAAGGGCTGTCAATCAATTGAAATATTTAGTCATGATTAATCGTATGATCATCTATAGTTAATCGCTATTAATTGCAAATTAATCACACGTTTTTTTATCTGTTCAAAATGTACCTTAAAAACAGATACGTCAAGTATTTAATACTCTTATCAACATAGGAGTGGGCAAATATGCAATTGTATGTACTGTATATATTATTGGAAATTAATTAACAACACAAAACAATGATAAATATTGTCCAGAAACCCTCACAGGTACTGCATTTAGCATAAAACAATATGCTCATAACACCAGAAACTGCAGCCCAACAGGCAACAACAGCTGTCAGTGTGTCAGTGTGCTGACTTGACTATGACTTGCCCCAAACTGCATGTGATTATCATAAAGTGGGCATGTCTGTAAAGGGGAGACTCGTGGGTAGCCATAGAACCCATTTACATTCACATATCTGGAGGTCAGAGGTCAAGGGACCCCTTTGAAAATGGCCATGCCAGTTTTTCCTCTCCAAAATTTAGCATAAGTCTGGAGCGTTATTTAACCTCCTTTGCGACAAGATAGTATGACAGGTTTCGTTACATTTCGTTCATACATTCGTTTGGGAAAAAGTGTGCAGATACTAAATAGTTAATTGGCCGTATCTTTTGTCAATCAAAGGGATTTTGCAACCTTATATAGTTTTTGTAGCTTGGGAGTGAAAAACAAAGCAGCACAGTGAAAGTAGCAAATAAGTTCATTAGCATTCAGCACACTTATGCAAAACAAGTTCCACATTCGACTGGCACACTCATATTATATAGTCAGTCCTTCCAGGCTACAGGCTGAAGTCCAGCTGACTGAAGTTATTTATTGCACTTTTTTTTTTTAAATTGTAAAAAAAAAAAATGCTTCTTTAGTAGTTTTCTGCACTTTAAACATTTGAGGTTTCTCCGTGTAGTTTATAACATTTCTTCATTTTGATCTGCTGTTTATTTTGTATTTGGCAAAGTCTTACAAAGAATTTGTAAAAAAACAGCATATGTGTCAATTCTACAAATGATATGTTGGTGATGAATGAAAATGTATTAGTGATTAAAATGAAACCCCTTCAAAAACCCATCTAACCTTGTATGTCAGTGCCTCCTTTACTGTTAATCTGTCACATTCTTTTGCACCATCCTTAAAAAAAAAAAAAGCTTTGTCTACAATGCCTTTAAATCTTAGTAAGAGTTACAGCTCTGTGGTTTTAGGATATGATCAGTAGATGTGGTTGAAATGCTTCAGAGGCCACATTAATAAATAACTGAAGGTGTATCAGTATTGTAATGTTTCAACCTGACATCATGTAACAGTGGATAGTGGAAAGTAAATACATTGCAGTAACATCACACCCAGATTAAAGGAGACATATCATGCTCATTTTCAGGTTCATACTTAGCGTATTTTGGATTTCTACTAGAACATACTTTAATGTTCAAAAAACACATTATTTTCCTCGTAGTGTCTGCCTGAATATACCTGTATTCACCCTCTGTCTGAAACACTCCGTTTTAGTGCATTTCAACGGAATGGCAACGGAATTGCGTTGCTAGGAAACAGCTTGGGTCCATGTTTACTTCCTGTCAGCTGATGTCATTCACATACACTGCAACAGGAAATAAACTGGGACACATTTAGTATGTTTACGTTTAAAACTGTGAAATGGTCTAAATATTGTAGATTTGTGACATCACAAATGGACAGAAATCCTGACGGCTTGTTTCAAACGCACACTTTCTGAATACGGTCCGTGTGTGTTTCTCCGTATATTGAGCGTTTTGATGAGTTTAACAGTATTTATAAAGCACTTAAACCTGCTTTATAATATAAAAGACATGAAAATCTTACTTTTTACAATATGGGCCCTTTAATATTCTACATGTCAAAATAGACTGATGTGGAAGCTTAAACACAGCACAGCTTGATACTTAAAAAACACACTCCTGCAAATAAATATACATAATTATTTTTCTAATGTCTCAAACAAAGCACTGTATAGCAGACCGGGTCAGCAAACAACACACCGACTGTAGCCGTCCTATTCAGCCTGAGGTTATTCTTGTGCTGTTTGTCCTTACACGGCTGTTGAATGATTTGCATAGCCTGATATTGTACTCCTTCCCAGCAGTGCTACGAGGTTAACAATGAAGAACATTGTATCCAGCTGCACTAATATGGCCACAACAAAGGCCAAAATATTGATGTAGAAAATTAAACCACTTGTTTCACCATTATGTCATTTTCAAACCATTGTCACCTAACTCAAACCAGCATACAAAATTTCCCAAATTTCTAGAGAACATAAATGAAAACTGTCTCACTAAATGAAGAACAACTTTGATAAGTTGTCCCTGTTTGATACTTCAAAAAACACTGCAATATAAACCTGTACATTTGGATTTCATTACTAATTTAAAAATGGTCACAGTGATCAAGAGTTCATATAGACAGTAAATAGCATATCCTGCCTTAGCCGCTACTGTTTTATTGGACAGTTTCCAATAAAGGTACAGGGCCTATACCTACAGACAGCTGCTTGTAGCAGAGCTCAAGTCTACAAGGATCATTACATAATTTTTGCTGCTATGCAAATACCCAACATGTATTAGTTTGCCAGCATAAATAATGGGCCGTAAAAAGAAGAGACAGGTGATGATTGCTCTGTTTGCTCTTGTCATAGACGATAAAGAGTTAAACACAATCTACAGTCAATTTAACTGCCCTCCAAACACTTCACCCTCTGTCTGACCCTGATCTAACGTGTGGCGTGACTTAACTAGAGACATTTAAATGAGCAAGGAAGGCATGAGAAATTGCAAAGAAAGGAGTTGTCTTTGTTTTCCCTATGGTTGGGTTTGTTCTCTTAAAGCAAGATGTTGTTCAATTTTATGTCTAAAATTACTTTAACATGCATTGTTCAAAGGTTTTTTTGAGGCTAGATATGGTGATAGTCTCTAGCTTACATTTTGCAGTGTAATCGTTTCACTCTTACTTAGTTGCTATACTTCATATTTCCTAGTTGTGCGCACAGTCGAACTTCCTTCTCGTATTACTGTTCTTTTGTAGTACCCCATAGTAGTCGATACTTTCTTTATGTTTTATCATAAGCCACGGTGAAAGAAGTATTCAGATTTTAAAAAGTAACCACAATTTAAAAAATTCTCTGTTACAAGTAAAAATCCTGCATTCAAAACCTTATTTAAGTAAAAGTATGTACAGTAAGTAGCCAAATGTAAGTATAAAAGTAGTCACTATGCAGCCAAATTAGGCTGTTAATGTTACATCATTATATTGGATTATCATTATTGACGCATTAACATGTAAGCAATTACTCCAAAACAATTACGGAACCGGGGGAGGGTATAATATTCCGAGAATTTCCCAGATTAAAGTGGTAAATTCACGAGAAAAAAAACTTGAAACAGTTTTTTTTTCTGGGAAAAAATCCTGAGTATTTCCCGGTGGGCTACCTCCGGGACTGAGAGGTGAAGCCAATGCTGAAGTGCCTTAAACGTGCATTCTTTCTAACAGCCAGCAGGGGGCGACTCCTCTGGTTGCTAAAAAGAAGTCTGATTGTATAGTAGTCTATGAGAAAATGAGCCTACTTCTCACTTGATTTATTACCTCAGTAAACATTGTAAACATGAGTTTATGGTCTCAATATAGTTGCAAGTCTTCTTCAATACAGCAAGATGTTCATTTAGTAAATTATGGTCATTTAGAGTCAGATAGACCATAAAGCAGGGGATGCCTTAGAGCGCAGCAGGTCGCTACCACGGTGTTGTCCGTGTTTTCGTCTTAACTTTAGCCCTTTCACAGTGTGTTTTCAATTCATGAAAGTTAATTATGACATTCTGGTCGCCTCAAAATGTCTTATTCAGCATTCGGTTGTATTTAGCTCTACCCTCTCGTGTCACTTCTGGTTGCAAAAAGCCAAGATGGCGACAGCCAATATGACGAACTCGAGGCTTCAAAACGGCAGTCCACGAACCAGCGGGTGACGTCACGGTGATTACGTCCGCTTCTTATATACAGTCTATGGTATTTCCTTATTGCTAAATCCAATTGCAAAGTATTATTTGATAAGGTCATCCACTGCAGACATAATACGGCAAGCGGGGGCATATAGTCTGATGAGGTTGATCCAACCTTGCAAAGGGTTAGGGCAGGGGTCTCCAACATGCGGCTCCGGAGCCACATGCGGCTCTTCAGCTCCTCTCCAATGGATCCCTGTGGATTTTTAAAAATGGGAATGAATAACTGTTTTTTGTTTACATTTTCATTTTTATTTATCGTTGTTGTAGGTCTATGGTACGACGGTACGACGGAGTATTAGGGCCACATTGAGGAAAAAAAATAAATCTGAGATTTAGATAATAAAGTCATAATATTACGTGAAAACAAGTCGTAATTTTATGAGAATAAAGTCATAATATTATAAAGTAGTAATTTTACGTGTTATTTTCTTTTTTCCTCGAAATGTTATGACTTTATTCTCGTAATATTACTAATTTTTTCTCGTAAAGTTATGACTTTATTCTCGTAATATTACGACTTTTTTTATCCTAAAGTTATGACTTTATTCTTGTAATATTACGACTTTTTTTTATCCTAAAGTTATGACGTTATTCTCCTAATATTATGACTTTATTCTGGAAATCTCAGATGTTTTTCCCCTCAATGTGGCCCTAATACTCCGTCGTACATTTGCTCTTTGGCCCTCACTGAATTAGACTTATATACTATATACTTAGACTATAAACTGTGTTACCTTCATCACAATGCTCAAATGTTTTGCGGCTCCAGACAGATTTTTATTTTATTTTTTTGCCTAAAATGGCTCTTTTGATATTAAAGGTTGCTGACCCCTGGGTTAGGGTTAGGGTATGTGGTTCCCTGACCCAAAAAAAAGCACTTCTCGTGAATTTGTGACTTTAATCTCAGCGAATATCCAAGTTTTTTCTCCTAAATTTACGACTTTAATCTCGGAAGAGTTTTTTTTCTCGGAATACCACCCCTCTCCCGCTACATAATAGCAATTTCTTTTGTAAGTACAGTACTTGAGTAGGTAGTTGCTTTCCACCACTGCTCATAAGTCTGATCTGGTTGTGGCATGTGATTGGCTATTTGTCGGTGGTGGTGGTGTTCGCTGGATTGGAAACATTTTTAGTTAAAAGAGGACTTATGAGGACTCAAAGAGAGCACAAACTCATCTGGTTTCATGAGACGGAGCGGCTGCTCTGTGACCTCCTGAAGGAGAATGCTTGATTTGATAAACAAATATCCATGGAAAGCTGAAAGGCTCAGTGTGTATGCTGACCAGTCCAGCTGGCATGGAGACATGCCATCAATGCAAATGGTCTTCCAACACAAAGTCATGACATAAGTGTGTCCCGTAACAACCACCCCCAAACACACACACACACGTACACATAAACCCTGTCCAGCTTAACCCCGTCTCTCTGACAGATCTGCTCACTTACTTTGACTCTAGTTCTGATGTGTGCCCGATAGATATGGAGTACAGTCAGATTTCTGTTTGCTAATTGCAGCAGGTTAATCATCTGCTTTCTGTGCGATGCCAAGTGTAAAGCCAAGGTAAGAGCTTTTTATTATTATATTTTTGTCTTTGTGAGAAAGATGAGATCTTTACAGAGGCTAGATCTTACCACGTAGCACTTTCTTACAGACAGTAGGCCTATTATTTCCTAATACGAAGGTATAAATAGCACCATACAATTGGGATGTCTTGTTTAAACCTGAGAGCTCTCCTTGTTATTGCAACAGAAACCACCAGACGTCAATATGAAATGCTTTACCATTCAGTGCAAAAAATGTACATGCTATTCTTGAATAATAAGGAATCTGTATTTTGTTAACAAGAAGTGTACTTTTTCACAGGCCAAAGAACATAGAGCTAATACACATATTTACATATGTTTTTTTTTAATATCATCAAGCTGGACTGCATGGAGATTTCTCTACTTACATGAATAAGTGACTGCTGCCGAAGAATCCGAGTAAGTGTATGGGTGATTTACTCTTACTTTAATTGGGGAAATGGCTCTGCACACAATTCTTTTCTCTCTCTCTGAAAAAACTGATTTTCAAATCTTGAGGTAATGTGTTGAATGATGAATGCAGTGCGGATTTCTACAGAAATACTAAAAATTCTGATATTTGACCTCTACTTTTGTGAAGTTTGTGACGCTTACAATGTTTAGTTTTTGTTAAAGCTGTGTTTATGGTCAATGTGCAATTCAAAAGAAAATTTAAAAAACATTGTACATTGTGGACATTGTAAGCTTCAAAAATAAGAACATATAATAACAACACAGTGGATACCTCTTATAGTGATCACGTCTGCTGTGTCAAATAGCTATAACTATATGCAGATGATTAAACTAACCATTTCTTTTCTTTTTCTTTAGGCTATTTCTCACGCAGATTACCATCTAATTGACATTTTTTGTATTTATTACATGATTATAAAGTAATGAAACGGACAGCTTCACTTTTTACTGAATTTTATTGACCGTTTCAATGTTACCGTTACGTTTTTCATTGACAGAAAATGACTTTCTTTGTCCCGTCATGATTTAAATGTGCACAGAGCACCAGCCTCAGGTAGAGCCAGCCGGAGGCAGAAGGGTTAACGTGAGGCAAAGTATTATGGGTAGATAAAGTAAAACAAAAATAGATTTAGAGTGTTAGTTAGAATGATTATTTCCCAAGCTTTTTGATCTATATAAGATCTTTATCACTGTAACCGTAATCGGTTTCCATTATCATTTTGGTATGTTATAATAATTATAATGGTTATGACATTGAGTTGTTCCTGTTATTGTGTCCAACTCTTATAGGATTGTTAATGTATGCATTTGTGTGTATGTAGGTGGTTACTGTATGTATGCACATTGTCAGCGTGCAAGTATGTGGCCCATTGTTAGGCTAAATAATGGCTAAAAGGAAGCCATGCCTAACCCAATAAGGAAATTAGGTGGGCATGACCTGTACCACATCAACAGCCATCTGACCACACTGGGTATATACTGCCACTGATGTGAACAGTGCACTGTTACAAGGACCAGAAAAAAAAGAACACCAACTCATTGTTTGAATTAATAACCCAAATTCAAATTGATGCAAACAAGTTTTGGCAAGCTAGAATAGGAGCTTCCCGTACTGCGGAAGGATAAACAGATAGCTGCTGATAAGAGTGCCATGGAAGTTTTTGGTGTTATAAAAGTGTAGCTGCACCACTGTCAGACTCATAGTCAAATATAGACTGGCTGATGTTTGCACAGCTAACGCACAAGTCAAATAAAAGTGCATGTTTGAAAGATTAGTACAGTACTGTGTGAATAGCAAAGTTTTTCAAGTTAAGTTGTTTATTATCATGGCTTTTTAAAGGCACTGTTCGTACTTTTTAACATTGCACTGTTACAGGTGTATTCACAGACATTATAATTGAAGAGTTTGACCTATGAGTATTATATGTATTCCCAACCCAGTCTCACTCCCAACTTGTGAAATAATTGATTGATTGATTAGGCAATTTTTTGGGGTAATTTGGCAAAGATTGGGCAGTGGCCCTCGGCATCGTAAAAACCAATGCATGGAGGCACCATTTCACGTCAGTTTGTGATGAACCGGGCTTTCAACTAACTACAATGTAAACCCACCCCGCAGCGTTATTCGACGGTCGCAAGTGACGTAGTATTAATAGCGTGACAGTTCGTTCATAGTGGGCATGAGGGGTGGTGGATGGGTCAATGAACTTTCAACCAGGAGACCGTTGTTCGTGTCGCGTCTGAAACTAAAAGTAACATTGAGTTATTTATGTTTTATTTGAATTATTTTGTCACGTCAATCGTCACGTGACTCGCCGGTCTCGTCAGCACGTGAGTCACGTGAGTTGCTAGTCGGTTAAGTTATCGTAAACCACAACCGTTTCCTAACCTTAACTAAATGGTTGTGTTGCCTAAACCTAACTTCCTGTGAAGTTTATTTTGAAAGGACACTATGCATGTAACAAGCGTATATTGACACACCGTCCCCGCCGTCAAGCGGCGATATTTGACGAGTTAGAAGCGAGAATGTGTTGGTATATCCCAACTGATCATGATGGAAAATATAAACTGTCTCAGCTAGCACAAGCACCCAACACATAAGAAAACAAGATCACTGTCGAAAATGGAGATAGCAACAGTGACTACGTTTACATGCATAAAATATTCTGGGTTCTGCCCTATTGGTGTTCGATCATGCGTTACACAGCCATCCTCTTACATTGCTGCAACCACCTTCTTGAAAGGGTCAGCATTGTGATATTTCTTACATCCAAAAACCTGTTGATATCCAAGTCTTTCATAATGTTTAAAAGTAGGTGCGTTTCTCCTTCCAACCAGAAATGTGGGCTTTTCTTTTGGGCACGCATCCCTGCAAACTCTCGGCTAGTTGATTTGTGTACAATTTGTTGGTCAAGGGAAAAATTTGGTCTAAAACGAAAGATTAGGGGATCACCCAAATGATTAGGGATCATCTTCTGAGGACCCTGAATATAAATGAATTTGTGATAATCTGGCAAGTAGTTGTAGAGATATCTCCTTCTAGGCCAAAGTGTTTCTAAAAGGTATACAGACCAATTGTTGATATAGTTAGTCTAAAAATCATACACATGCTGATTAAAGACTTGTTCTAGCTTAAAACTCATTAATTATCAGTTAACTCAAGAACATTGTGCGACATGCGAAAGACTTGCAAAGTCCTGAAAATCTTTCATGAGTTTAGAAGATGCCTGTTTATAAAGGCATGTATATACTGTATATATGTGCATTTGTGAGTGTATGCATTTTCAGTCACCTTGTTCCTTAATTGCTGCTAATGTTCTCATGTTAGTTTACCTTTTTCTTTTCTTTTTTTTACACCAGAGTAACAATGTGTTCCAGGGTGTTTCTGTTTCTGACAGGAGCTGTGTACATCCTCTATCAGGTAAAGATGCTTCTCAGTCTAATGTGTATATTTTTTGATAGGACATCAATTTCACTTACATTTTATTTTTATATTCTAATATTCTATTTCAATGCACTTAAGAGTGTTGCATGTATATAATAAATATAAAAAATACAATTCTAATTGACATAAGACTGAATAACACCCATGACAGAAAGACTAATTCTGTTGTTTGCCTGTTCTTGCCATTGCAGGTCCTTGCCACAGGTGAGTCGCTTGGCTACGTTGTCATATACTGTAAGACGTTTCAGTAAGATACCGAAAACTTCCCCAAATTTGGCCAGTATTGAAGGGCCTGGTCTCACCAGCATCTTGATAGTGCTGACCTTTGAGGGGCCAGAGAGCCGGAGAGTCCTAAATGATCGTTTTGTAAAAGCTAAAAAAAGTGTCTCAAGGAAAGAGTGGCGAACAATCTTAATTTTGGGGAACTGGGCCCAGTGAAAAGGGAAAAAAGGCACACTCAGCGCAATAGTTTGTGGACAGTTAGGAGACCGGAGACGATGGTACAAACACAGACATTTGAATAAACTCTAAACTTACCGTCCCGTTAGCGACCAAGAGCTTTATTTTTCCTCTTCAACAACTTTTTTTTTAAACAAAGTGGTGTACAATGGTGGACAAAATGCCAAGGGAAATGTAGAGAGGTAAGACAGAGAAGCACAGAGAAAAAAAATCGTAATATTACATCAATAAAGTCATAACTTTACGAGAAATAAAGTCGTAATATTACGAGAATAAAGTCATAACTTTATGAGGAAAAAAAGTCGTAATATTACGAGAATAAAGTCATAGCTTTACGAGAAAAAAAAGTCGTAATATTACGAAAATAAAATCATAACTTTACGAGAAATAAAGTCGTAATATTGCGAAAATAAAGTCATAACTTTATGAGAAAAAAAGTCGTAATATTACGAGAATAAAGTCATAACTTTACGAGAAAAAAAGTCATAATATTACGAGAATAAAGTCATAGCTTTACGAGAAAAAAAAGTCGGAATATTACGAAAATAAAATCATAACTTTACAAAAAGTAAAGTCGGATTATTGCAAAAATAAAGTCATAACTTTACGAGAAAAAAAAGTTGTAATATTACGTGAATAAAGTCATAACTTTACGAGAAATAAGGTCTTAATATTACAGAAATAAAGTAATAACTTTACAAGAAAAAAAGTCGTAATATTACGTGAATAAAGTCAGAACTTTACGAGAAATAAAGTCGTAATATTACGAGAATGAAGTCATAAATTTTCGAGAAAAAAAGTCGTAATATTACGAGAATAAAGTCATAAATTACGAGAAAAAAAAGTTGTAATATTACGAGAATAAAGTCATAACTTTACGAGAAATAAAGTCGTAATATTACGTGAATAAAGTCATAACTTTACAAGAAATAAAGTCGTAATATTACGAGAATAAAGTCGTAACTTTACGAGAAAAAAAGTCGTAATATTGCGAAAATAAAGTCATAACTTTACGAGAAAAAAAAGTTGTAATATTACGTGAATAAAGTCATAACTTTACGAGAAATAAAGTCGTAATGTTACGTGAATAAAGTCATAACTTTATGAGAAAAAAGAAAATAACACGTAAAATTACTAATTTATAATATTATGACTTTATTCTCATAATATTACAACCTTTTTTTCTCATAAACCTTCGACTTTATTCTTGTAATATTAAGACTTTTTTTTTCTTAATATTATGACTTTATTCTCGTAATCTCAGATTTATTTTTTTTCCTCAATGTGGCCCTAATACTCCGTTGTACCGTCGTACCATAGACCTACAACAATGATAAATAAAAATGAAAATGTAAACAAAAAACAGTTATTCATTTCCATTTTTAAAAATCCACAGGGAGCCACTGCTCCGGAGCCGCAGGTATCAGACCCCTGGTCTAGGCCTTTTCACTGGATGCACTGAAATTAAATTTAGATGACGTAGTCATGCGTAACCACAGCATGTTAACAATTTATTATATAGGATCAGTAGAAAAACTTTCCATGTACAGACTACGCACTATATGTACATGTATGTTATGTGTATATATGTAGCCAATGTGAAATGTCAAGAGTACACGCGCAAATACAATTTTGTGATTTTAGTGATACAGAGGCGCATAAGGTTGACCACCTTTGTGGTTGTTTTCTTTATTTTGTGGTGATTTGATTTCTTTCCAGTCTTATTTGGTTATAAGTCTGTTATGGCGACCCCTTTGGCCATACAGTATGAACAACTTTGTCCTCTGCCTATGTTTCCAGCAGTGCTTCAACTTTTCATTTCTTGCAATGTCTGAATCTGTAATCTCTCGCATTTTTGTTTTTATTGTTGAGCATCAATGAATGCTCAACAAATTACGAATTTATATTTAAACCATGCGTTCATGTCATTTCAAAATTTAACACTGAGATGTATCATGTGGTTAAGTGTATCGTAGCTATAGGCTGAGTTTATAGTGGTTCTCTCCACTCTCAACAACTTCGGTCAAGGTGCTCTTGTATGCATTAAATCCCTTTTCAATGTCTCATGTTGCTGTTGAAGATGTCTACATTGCTGAGCTGATGGTGGAAGGTAATGTCACGCTGCAGGCCGAGACCGTCATGTCAGTTTTCAACACGACGACTGAAATCACAGTGATCGATAAGGATAACGTTCCCCACCCAGTGACCATCTCCTTCAGTGAACTGGTAGCAGGTATGGTGCGGAAGCACTCTCTTCTTTCTTTGGTTATTATTTTAAACAGCTCTTCTTTAAAGGTCCCATATTGTAAAAAAGTGAGATTTTCATGTTGTTTTATTATAAAGCAGGCTTAAGTCCTATATAATGTAAATACTGTGAAAGTATCGAAACACTCAATCCACAGGGACACACAGCCTGTATTCAGAAACTCTGCATTTGATACAAGCTGTCAGAATTTCTGTCCATTTGTGATGTCACAAATATACAATATTTAGACCCTTTACACAGATTTAAATGTAAACATTCTAAATGTGTCCCAGTTTATTCCTGGTTGCAGTGTATGTGAATGTCATCAGCTGACAGGAAGTACACATGGACCCAAGCTATTGCCTAGCAACGCAATTCTGTTGCAATTTTGTCGCAATTTTGTCGCAATTCCGTCGAAATGAAACGGAGCGTTTAAGTCAGAGGATAAATACAGGCATATTCAGGCGGACAGTATGAGGAAAACAAAGGTTTTTTTTAACATTACAGCATGTAAACATGTTCTAGTAAAAACACAAAATACAAGTATGAACCTGAAAATGAGCATGATATGGGACCTTTAATACAGTGAGATGGAGGAGGTAGGTGGCACGCAACACAGCTCAGCACACACTGCACAGTTACTGTATTGTTGGAAACTATTGGGCTCTATGTCTGTTTACAACCACCAGTTGCTAAAAAAACTGGGACCCATCTCCATCGCAAGGACCCATAGTCGAAAATAACATTTATCTCGCTTCCTTATCAATAAACGTTTATATGCCACTGTATTATATCGCGCTGTGTATTGTTTTATTGTGCCTATCGTTAATAAATAAAGTAGTCCACTGAGCGTATATTTAATACATTGTGTCAGTGATGGACTGTAACCAAGTACATTTACTTAAAAACACATGATATGCTTATATGATATGATGCAGTAGTAGTACCGTAAGTATCGCAAATTGGCTCCATATTTAACTACAACATTAAACTGCTCTTATATGTATTCTTTAGTAATGTATTAACACTGAAAGGAGCCGTTCCACATACTGAGTATTTCTACTTTTGATACTTTAAGTACATTTTGCTGATACTCCTTCCGTACTTTTACTTGAATAAGTATTTCACCACTGGTCTTTTGATAAAACTAGGCTGTGCTTGCAGTAGGAAGGCGAAAAAAAACAAGAAAAAGGGCTGTGGTATTCACTTTTGCTCTAAAGGTAGAAAACCTACAATATCCAGAATGCACTGGGCCCGCTGCAGCGACTTTTTTTTTAAAGCAACTTTATTTATATCAAATAGAAAATAAGTTCAGTGACAAACTCAGTGCTGTACAAGTCAAGCAAAGACTCCTGTCCTGCCCGACCCTCAAAAATATGCGTTAATCAGCCACCCGAACACAACCCGACCCACAAACTGCCAGCTACAACAAGCAAGAGAAGGTGGACTATTGCACGCAATGGATCTGTAAGTTATTCATAACTTACTTGAACGTCGCTTTGTCGATTTGTCACCCACCCAAACCCATGATATTTTCTAGTACGCTCACCCGAATCTGGGGTGGGTTCTGGGTCGACCCACGCATCACTAGCACTTGCTCTATGCTCAGAGTTATTCCAGTTTCTTTTCAGGATCCTGAAATATGTCTCCTGCACTCGCCTGTATTTTTGCAGGTAAATGAGTGAGGGCGTGACGTAGTATTAATAGCGTGAGAATCCGCAAAGGGCGGGCGGGCGGGAGGGGTGGTGGATGGGTTAAACAAAAAGTAGACCTTCAACCAGGAGATCGGTGTTGGTGTCCCATATGAAACTAAAAGTAACTTTTACTTATTTTGTCACGTCAATCGTCTTGTGACACGTCGGTATCGTCAGTCCCGTGAGTCGCTGGTCAGCGAAGTTAACGTCAACCACGACCGTTTCCTAACCCTACCTTATGCCGGGATCAGACTACACGATATTTTTGTCTTTGACGATGGTCACCATGTCAGATCTGACAATCACAGCGGCATAAACTCTTGCAGTGTCTGGGTCGGATGACTGGCAAGACTACACGTATGACCGTGACCGATCATGGCACGTCGTATTCCACGATCATGGAAGCGTTGTGTGTGATGCTGGCGGTCTTGTGTAGCGAAAAGAAAAAGAAAAGAAAGAAAAAAGGGTTGTGGATGCGCTGGGTGGCACAGAGAGGACGGTATGGGTTGTCAGTTTCATTGTCCCACCTGAGAGCAGCAAACTCGGCATCCCTCCTCCTTTTCGCCATGTTTGTTTATTACCAAGTGACCTGACTGCGACTGTGCGCTGGAGAGAGCACCTGATTGGTCAACGCAAAGGAAAACACGCCGTTGATATCACACTAGGCATGTCAAGACGAAAAATTCTGACAGGCTAGACTTTTCCTCGGCCGTGTCGGGCTATAATCGGGCTGATATTGTGTAGTCTGAGCAGGGCATAAGTGGTTGTGTTGCCTAAACCTAACTTCCTGTGAAAACGGAAGTTTATTTTGAAAGAACAATATGCATGTAACAAGCGTATATGGAAACACCGTCCCTTATACGTCCAAAAGTAATGCAAGAGACATACCCTGTGTGTCAGTATTCGACAAGTTGGGAGTGAATATGTGTTGAATGAACGCATGCTATCTTATCCTGATGACCGTGTCTGGCATACTGCCTGGATTCTAGGCTCTATTTCTCTGCTCCAATCAGAGTTAAGCAACATAAGAATCAAACTGAGTTGTGGGCTTGCTCAGGCAGGTATCTGTCTATCAAATGTGGTTAAACCAGACTCACACAGTCCTTATAAAGCAGATTTGAATTCTTGACTGTTCTGATATTCTCTCTCCTATATTTAATGTTATGAAGAAAGATTTTTGAAACCAGGTTTCAGGGACTTTAAGGAATTGACGGCTGTCCTTTTCTTTCTAGAGTGCCAGATTATTGGAGATCAAACCAGTTGCAAATGCTATCCCGGGTATGTTTGGAGCAACACAGTGTGCTACAATCACAACTGTTGCCGTGAAATGACTTGCAGTCAAAATGTGTCAGACATCGTTCCACTCTGCGTTGCCAAAGTCAAAGGTAAAAGTCCTGATGGGTGAAAAATGTTCCTCATTTTTTGTAGTATTTGTAGTATAGTTTTCTTTTTTTAAATTGAATTAAAGTTTTTATTTATTTAAATAGACGTGTATTATTACCTTTAGTTACAAGATATCCAAAGACCCATGATAAATGCAGATATTTTTAACCAATTTAGCAATTACAGCAGTACATTTTGAAGTATTTGCACTAGTATTTTCTATGATGTTTTTTTAGTTTTTTCGATGATTTATTTATTTTGTAAATTGATGTGACATAATTAACACATTTGTTTGGAATAAGGGTCACTGCAGTCTGGAAGTATTCATGCATACTACTGTCTGTGTTGTTAGATTTTATTCACATTCTGTACTTCTTTCATATGTACAAATATGCTTGTTGATATCTGAAACTGAAACTAATGATAATATTTGCAATTGACACAGTTCGCATCAATGGATCAGTTATAATCAATACAGGAGTTATGTGGAATTCCGTCCAAACTACCCAGGTACATCTCACTCTCATCACAAATGTATGCTTATATATTGTTGGAGATGTTTGACACTGTAATACATAAGTAAAATGTAAATTATTTAATGTTCTTTCTTTTCAAAGCTTGAGACTGAATTTGGAAGACTGAATGCCTTTGAGTACCTGAATGTAACCGGTCACAGGTATTGTACTTTGCAAAGACTTTTACGTGTCATTTATTTTTTTATCTATGAAGACCTGAAATGAATGATGCAATGGCACCTTTAACTAGAATGGCACTTGGAGAGCGCAGACCTTCGCCCAAGGTGCGTGACTTTAAAAACAGATCACAGCTCACAGCTGGCGGT
>CAKAKR010058801.1:24530-35499 GCA_916700685.1 Adelosebastes latens
TATATAGATATATAACGTTACACTACGTTGTCTGTCATCCCGTCATCTACCGCTTTTTTCTTTCTCACCGCGGACGGCCAGCGTGACCTAAAGAGTTTGATAGGTAGAGTTTTTTGGGGGGGCAGTACATACTGTATATATATATATATATAGGGATGTACTGGTTTTGAGAGGCTCAGTTCAGGCAAAGACAGTGTGTTTGTCTCTGTTTAATGGAAGTATTTACTCCTTACTCCATTATTCTAATTCAGGGGTCAGCAACCTGCGGCTCCGGAGCCTCATGTGGCTCTTTAGCTCCTCTCCAGTGGCTCCCTTTGAATTTTTAAAAATGGAAATGAATAACTGTTTTTTGTTTACATTTTCATTTTTATTTATCATTGTTTAAGGTCTAGTATTAGGGCCACATTGAGGAAAAAATTATCTGAGATTTCGAGAATAAAGTCATAGGTTTACGAGAAAAAAAGTCGTAATATTATGAAAATAAAGTCATAAGTTTACGAGAGAAAAAAAACTTGTAATATTATGAGAATAAATTCATAATATTATGAGAATAAAGTCATAAGTTTCTAATTTGATGTTATTTTCTTTTTTTCTTGTAAAGTCATGACTTTATTCTCGGAATGTTACTACTTTTTTCTCGTAATATGACTTTATTCTGGAAATCTCTGATTTTTTCCCCTCAATGTGGCCCTAATACTCCGTAGTACATTTGCTCTTTGGCTCTCACTGCATTAGACTTATATACTATATACTTAGACAAGAAACTGTGTTACCTTCATCACAATGATCAAATGTTTTGTGGCTCCAGACAGATTTTATTCTCTTTTTTTTGCCTGAAATGGCTCTTTTGATAGTAAAGGTTGCTGACCCCTGTTCTAATTGAATACACACGCACACACTGGTCCGTGCATTTGTTGCTAACAAGCTGCTACAGCTAACGTTTGTAGAGTTGGTACATTAGCTGTCAAAAATATTCCAGCAGTCATATTTGCGCGAATAAAGCGAGGTGAAAATTTGCACACACACCTTAAAAATGAGCATGGGCTACTGCATATTATTTAAACATATCATCAGGAAGGTAGATTTGTTAGCGGTCACACCTTGGTTGCAAGCATTTTGATAGATGGATGGATGGATGGATGTATGGATGTACTTTATTGATCACAAATTGGAAAATGATTGTGTTACAGCAGCAGGTTATCCAGGCATTGCACAGGAACAGTAAATATACATGTCAACACTGGAGATATACTGTATATCTATAGAATATCTATAGAAAATACACAATATAAAGACTATATTAGAATACACTATAAATACACTTAACTACTACAACTAACGTATGTAATATAAATATAGGATAACATAACATATACATTAGGAAAGTGTGCAAATTTGTTGCATTGTTTTTAATCAAATTAAATGGTAGTGTGATAGTAAAACAATGTGTTAATTCAACATACAAACAGATATTTTCTGACTAACCGATGAACTTTCATTGATTTTTTCCAAATCTTCAAGGCTAGACAACAAAGTTACCGACTTTGAGGTAGCTGTCAGCATCAAATTTGACACTTCCAGACTTCAAGGCATTGTGGAAACTCTGGAAACCGGTCTCGGAGCTGTACTTTGGGTCGACACTTCAGGTCAGTACAAAAGTGTTGCTGTTTATTGTCATTAATTTAGATCATGTTGACTCTGTAACTATTTCTTAGCTGTTGTAGTGAATGCTCTCAATAGAGTACTATCTGCTGTGTATTTTGTGTTTTGCACTTATAATGTGGCCAGGATGCATCAGAATTAGGACTCATTATCTTTGGTTTATGTTATTTTTTCTTAAAATCCAGGAATCTATCTGTTTTTTTATATGAATACAATTATTGTATTGTATTAATTGTAATATTGGGCCTCATGCAGGAAGCGAACAAATTGTCTCTATTTTTTGTCCGTATCCACAATTCGTTTTTTTTGTTAGTACCCATTAATTTGTGGGATTCACCAATGTTTTCTTATTTTTGTGGTCAAGAGCACTCTTTCCCAGATAACAATTAAACATCTTGTTTTAACAGTCCACAAATTGTTCGTCCATTGCAAGGAAACATAAGTTATAAATTTGAGGAACATTAAAAAAGCATAAGTACCATATAATCAAATTTAGATTATTATGTGTTTTATAGTCATTATAATTATTGGATTAATAAATGTGTGGGCTAAAACAATACTATTGGTCCATTGATCCCAATTAAGACTATAAAAACATGGATGATATTGCGCGAGTTCAGCTTCTGAATGGTTTACATACTGCTTAGATGCTTTTACATTTTCCTGTAATGCCAGTACTGACGCTCTAGAAATCACGTTTACTTTGTTTAACTTTATTTAACAGTACCAATAACGGTAGTAATATAGGCCTATATCTATCTATCTATCTATCTGTCTATCTATCTATCTGTCTGTCTATCTATCTGTCTATCTGTCTATATATCTATCTATCTATCTATCTAACTAACTATCTAGTTCTTCTTCTTCTTCTTACGGCCTTTTTGTTTTGTTGGCACAAAAATGCGTATAAATGCCACGATAATGTGCAAGGCGTTTAGCATGCAATAAGTACGCCTTTCTTGATTTCTGCGTGTCTTTTGTAAACCATCTTGTACTGACTGCAATGTCAACGCATCCTTGTATAAATGCTACAGTAAGACTTAGTGACGTAGTATAAAAATCAAGAAAAAACACTTATGTCGGGTGGGTGGTGAGGTGAGGTAGGGTGGATGGGCCCAACAAACATTGAACATCGACTTTTAACCCGGAGACCCGTGTTCGAGACTGTTGTTGATCGGTGTTTTATTTTGTAAGTTACGTCAGTGGCATTTGTCATGTGACGTTTGTCACATTTTTTTTGTTGACGTTTGTGACGTGTTTTCCGTAGTTGCCTCCATACATGTTTTACTTGGTTTACTTATTTTCAGCCCAACCATGAAATTTTCCCTTACCCTAACTTAGTGGTTTTCTTGCCTAAACCTATCTGCAGATGTTTGCGTGGCGTACAAATGACGTATAAAAAATTGTGTTTTGGTATTTATACGCCTTTCCCGTGAGACCAGGTTGTGGCATCTCTCCAGTTCTTGGGATTGTGTCAGAGTATTTGCACACGGCACAACACCTGCCCTTAGTGTTTAGGGGGCATTACCTATGCTAATAATAAACAATTGGCCACATGCCTCCAATTTCTGATCAAGTGGGATTCATCATTCAGCACACCTGGGTAAGAGCAGATTTGGATGGTAAAGAATGTTTGGTGCATCTGGAGTTGACTCTTATTTTTTCTCTAAACAGAAAATTAAGAGAAAATAGTGAAATTTATCTTTTCTGCCATTGGCCTGTAAACAGCACTAAAATCTAAAGTGGTCTCTAGAAGCTGGGTTGTTCATTACATCGCACAATATAATGCAAAAGTGTTGGATGAACAAACATGGACTGATGATTTTGGAGTTCTCCAACATTTGGGCTAAGGTTGGGGTAATAAAAATGTAAGGCAATTATGTTTATCCACCTGGGAGCATGAATGTACTCGTGGAAATCTGCATAGTAAATTAAGAGATAATATTCTGTGCAAATTTGACAAACTGGAAAGAGTTCATCCTCTTCCTGGTGGAGATGTGGTAAAGGCCAGAGCTTGTTACAATCGTATTCATCCTCTGGCAACCATAGGGGGATATTAACAGCAGATTTTTAAAAAATACATCCTTTTTCCAGTTTTTAAGATCAATTATCATTAGACAAAGTAGTCACCAAACATTAAAACCATTAAAAAACCCTCCACTGAGACGTGCGGGTATGGATCATGGAGATAGAACCAGAACGTTGAGGTATCTTGCTCCGCACCAAAGTCTTGGATAGACCGATGACTGTCGGGACTCAGAAACCAATGGACTGACATTGAAAGGCAGAACCTCCTAATTAGCCCAATCATAATAACTGTATTGCTGTGTATTTATATTGCCTCCTTCACACAGGAATGGTCACCATTGAGTCCCCAAACACTACAGTGTGCTATAAGTCTGATCCAGTACTGAAATGCACATTTGAGGAGGCGACAGACAGTGCTGGATGGAACATGAGTAGGAAGTATGAACGCTTTGAGCTCAACAACGGCAGTGTGGTGATACTGGACAACAACTGTGCTACAGAGGCCTCAGAGAAGTCTTGTGTTGAAGTTACACTCCAGAAGGTGACAGGCATCTGGTCAGGCGAGTACAAAGCTCAGTTTGTGTTGACCTGTTTACTTGTTTGTTTTCTGACTGCCAGTTACTGTGCTAGTAATGTGATTGGTGCAATATCTCTGTGGGCGGCACTAAAGATTTAGACTGTTGTTTAGACCCAGCTGTGAATTGAGTACTCCCTACGTCACTCCATGTAATATCACTGAGTAATGTGTGGAATGTGTATGGTAAGCACATTAGCCATCACCACACCTCGACCCATGAAAGAGAGACAGCTAACACTAGCTAGACCCCCCTCCTTTCTGTGCTGCTAACAAACACAACACTGAGTGCAAGAGCGGGGTCATTCCTACATTCCCACCATATGTTCCCCAGATTTATAGGGTCACATACAGTATTAGGAACATGACAAAGGGCCCTATGGTCCCAAGGCCTTATGTTCCCAGGGTCCTAAGTTCCCAGGGTCCTATGTTTCCCAGATTTATGGCACATAATTGGAACATGACACAGGGTCCTGTGTTCCCAGGGTCCAAAGTTCCCCCGATTTATGTGGCACATATTGGGAACATAACAAAGGGCCTTATGTTCACAGGATTCTAGGTTCCTAGGGTCCTATGTTTCCCAGATTTATGGCACATAAAGGGAACATGACAAATGGCCCTATGTTCCCAGAGTCCAATGTTCCCCAGATTTATATGGCACATAATGGGAACATGACGAAGTGCCCTATGCTTCCAGGGTCCTATGCTCCCTAAATTTATATGGCACATTATGGGAACATGACAAATGGCCCTATGTTCCTAGGGTCCTACATTCCCCAGATTTATATGGCCGATAATGGGAACATGACAAATGGCCCTATGTTCCCAGGATCCTATGTTCCCCAGATTTGTATGGCACATATTGGGAACATGACAAAGGGCCCTATGGTGCCAGGATCCTATAAATCCTGGGTCCGATGTTCCTTAGATTTATATGGCACATTATGGGAACATGACAAATGGCCCTATGTTCCAAGAGTCCAATGTTCCCCAGATTTATATGGCACATAATGGGAACATGACGAAGTGCCCTATGCTTCCAGGGTCCTATGTTCCCTAAATTTATATGGCACATAATGGGAACATGACAAAGGAACCCATGCTTCCAGGGTCCTATGTTCCCTAAATTTATATGGCACATTATGGGAACATGACAAAGGGCCCTATGTTCCCAGGGTCCTACGTTCCCCAGATTTATATGGCAAATAATGGGAACATGACAAAGGGCCCTATGTTCCCAGGGTCCTATGTTCCCCAGATTTATTTGGCACATAATGGGAACATGACAAAGGGCACTATGTTCCCAGAGTCCAATGTTCCCCAGATTTATATGGCACATAATGGGAACATGACAAATGGCCCTATGTTCCCAGAGTCCAATGTTCCCCAGATTGATGTGGCAGATAATGGGAAACATGACAAAGGTCCTTTGTTCCCAGGGTCCTAAATCCCCAGATTTATATGGCACATAATGGGAACATGACAAAGGGCCCTATGTTCCCAGAGTCCAATGTTCCCCAGATAAATATGGCACATAATGGGAACATGACAAAGGGCCGTATGTTCCCAGAGTCCAATGTTCCCCAGATTTATATGGCACATAATGGGAACATGACGAAGTGCCCTATGCTTTCAGGGTCCTATGTTCCCTAAATTTATATGGCACATATTGGGACCATGACAAAGAAACATATGCTTCCAGGGTCCTATGTTCCTTAAATTTATATGGCACATAATGGGAACATGACAAAGGGCCCTATGCTAACAGGGTCCTATGTTCCCTAAATTTATATGGCACATAATGAGAACAAGACAAAGGGTCCTGAGTTCCCAGGGTCCTATATCCCCAGGGTCCTATGTTCCCCAGATTTATATGGCACATAATGGGAACATGACAAAAGGTCCCCGTGTTCCCAGGGTCCTATGTTCCTCAGTTCTACATGTGTGCTCTTCCAGGGTCTTTTTCCTTCTTCTTCCTCTTTCCTACCCCATATAGTCACATCACAACCCCTAAGATTTATCTTGTGACCCATATAGGTTGGGAACCACTGAACTGTTGATAAAACAGGCTAGTTAAAACTAGCTACAACTAGCTACAACAGTAAAGTGCTGCTTACAGACTGATGCATCAGTGATAACATTCTTATAATGTCATACATAATACTATATCAGTTACAGAGGACATTTCTTTCTGTAGAACCACTGCTTTTACTTTTGATACTTCTGTTTAATGTAATTGTTTGATTCCAAGATAAATCTGCTAGTGTGAATTTGTCTACATGTTTCCTGCAGGCTCATACGAGTGTGGATTCACTCATCGGTCAGTCAGGCACACAGCCAAGGCAGAATTGAATGTGGCTCTCCTGCCCGATGTGATCGTCATGAAGACCGATCCTCTTACTGTAGACTGTTCGGGAGGGCATGGCAGTGTTTCTATAAAGCTCACTGCCACCATCCCAAACAGCACAGAGACCTTTGAAGTTTGGTGGAGCTACAGGGGTACAGGGAAAAATACACTACCTGACTACAGTTGTAAGACAAAAGACAGTATTTCTCAAATCTGTCCTCTCTCTTTCCTTCCATTAGTTAGCTGCAGCATAAAACGCTACTTTAAAGCTGAAGTAGGCAGATTGGAGCAAATATGATTAAAAAAAGTTATTTTTATATAACGGTCACTATATCGTGACAGTAGTACATGAAACAGGTAACCTGAAAAAAATCATGTGCCTCTGTGTCCTCCGGTGCTCCTAACGGCATCTGCAAGATTTCACAGACCGGAGGAAAACAAGCAGTAAGAGCTGATCTGAGGTCCGCTGTCTCGCGAACTCGCGAACTCCGACCAAACGGTCAAACTAGGCAGCGCTGATCAAATATGGATCAATATTTTGTTACGTTAATGCCTATTTCTCTCCTCAAATGTTTTCAGAATCATCTTGTAGTGGACTGTTTAGCTGTAAAATGAGAAAGTTTGTGACGTTGCCGCCATTGTGGAATATGTTAAAGGAACGCCAAGTTCCAGTCACATGACCACAGCACAGCCAATTGGAACGCTCTCTCTCTTTGTGATTGATCAAAGTCTCCCGTCACGGACTAGATTTTCTAAAGCCTGAAAACAGAGCTATGAGGAGATGCAGAAGTCTAGTTTTCTCTCAGAACACTTGAATTACAATATGCTGAAAGGTTATTATGGAATTTTTGCCCAATGATGCCAAAAATATACTGCGTACTGCTGCTTTAATTGTTAACATCAACGCAAATTTAAATTCAAAATAGTTCTGCAAAATGAATGAATTTCCACAACCACAAACCTAACCCTGAAACTAATCTTTCTTTACAGCTGATGGAGATAACCTGGTCTATGCTTTCGACGTTGATGTCAGTTGTAAGAAATCCGACATGGCACATTATGTTAATGTCAATTTTAAGAACACGAAGGACCAAGTAAAAAGTGAACGAGTGGATATCCCAGTAATTTATGGTAACTGATTCTTTAAAAAAAAAAAAAATGATGTAAAGAATTTTAATTCTGTTTAATCTGCTTTATCACCAACTCAGTCTATGGTATAATGCAACATATTCTCTTCACTCCCAACTCGTCAAATACCACCGCTTGGTCAGTGCCGCTCGGGTTCGGATACCGACGCATAAGATACCCCTCTAGCATTAGTTTTGGACGTGACAGGGGCTGTGTGACAATATACGCTTGTTACATGCATAGTGTCCTTTCAAAATAAACTTGTCTGCGTGTCAGCTGCATCTCTTCTAGAGATTGGAGGTCTCGCCTATTTTTAACGCGAGCAGCGCGGTTCACAGCAACAACAGACAGTGAAAGTGATCGTTTGACTGTATATTAACATCATACCAGCAAGATTACTACACTTTCGATGTCTATATCTGTAGAATATGTCACGGACATGAAAAAAGTAAACACTTCCTGCTTTCATTTCAAAATAAAAGCCCTCAAGAGTATTTTTTTTCTGTGGACCGAATTCCATCATTTGTTAACATTAGACTTTTATTCTGAAATATGTGCAGGACAGTGTTGTAGAACATGCAGTGACTTGGAGAGCTCCATGAATGAATATTGTACTGGGTTTTAATGGTGGATTATTACTATTATTTACAAATTACCACACGTTTCTTCACCTTTTTCTGTCTTAAATAAATATAAATGACATTTATAATGAAATGAAATGGCCATTATGAAAGGCAAACTCTATGTAGAAAGAAAGGGCTGGCAGCAGCAGCAGAAACGCAGCTGTTGGGAACACCTGACGCGTGAATCACGCAGCCGTCCAGCCAGGCAGCTGTCAGGCGCAGGCGGTGTGGACGCGCCGTTATGCTCTTTATACTACGTCACTTGCTCCGACCGTTGCATAACGCAACGGGTGGGTTTGCATTGGAGTTAGTTGAAAGCTTGGTGTGTCGCATACAGTCTCTAAAGGGTGCCTCTGTACGTTGTTATCTGATGCCGTGGGGCACTGACAAGCGGCGGTATTTGACGAGTTGGGAGTGAGAACGGATATATTCTCACATTCTCAGAATACTGTATTACTTTGTTTATAGTTACATTTATTTGCAATGTCTCTTGCATCAACTAATGATTCCCTATATTTTTCTCCAAGAGGGTAAAACATTTTGCATTGAGGAAGATGTAGATGGACAATATTGGCCAAAAACCCCAGCTGGAGACACAGTGATTAATACAACATGTCCAGAGGGCAGGGTTGGCTATAAGTCACGCACCTGTGATGGCACTACCTGGCAGTCGGTGTTTCCCAACTGCGTCGATGAAGAGTTGAAGAAAGTTTTGAATGCTGCAGAAGTGAGTGCAGCAATTCAGCTCATGACCTAAAATGATAAAGTTCTATCTGATGTTTTTTGTGCAAAAATGACATATCCATCTGGCAATATTCTAAGTTTCACCATTTCGAGTACGTTTTTTTTACTTTTATGCATTAATGGCCCTAAAATTTGACAAGAGAAAAGTCATTCTCTAGGCCCTGTAACGTTGTACCTGCAGACCACGGTGCTCGGAAAGATAATCAATTGAAATTCGTCTCTTTACCATGTCACCTCACTGCTCTGAGACTGGGGTTAAATTAGCTTAATAGATCATTAAATATTACTCAAAATTCATGGCTTCATCAAACACATGCCACTAATAGAAAAGCCAACCACGTTTGGAGTAATCTTGTTTGAACTTGGTGAATAGCGAGATTCTTACCATCAGGTACCATGCTAGACAGTTAGCTTGCAAATATGATTAAACTGTCTACATTTTCCAACAAAATCATTGCTTTGTGTAAAGCCTTAGAAGATAGAACCTTATAATTCCAAGAGGTAAATTAGTTAAATGAATTTGAAGGTTGTATTTTTTCACTTCCCTTAGGATGCCTGTTATTTTAATTGTATATCAGTTTTGCTGTCTGGAATGTGAAAACGTTGAACCTCAGTATCTTAAAACCTCTCAAATCGCGGATGGAACCTTATAATTGCAAGGTCACAACTGTTCCCCATCCCCAGACCCCATCAACATTTTGCGTGAGGGTGTATTTTGTGTGCTTTTGTACATTTTTACATTGAGATACTGTTTTTTTTTTTTTGTTTCTAGAACTTCCGTAAGGGACTAGGGGCTACCCAGGCGGTGGCCCTCGATATATTTGCAGGGCTTAAGAACAGCTCTATATCCGATTCTTCTTCTGATGACGATGAGTCTATTGCCAACATTAACGCTTCCATCAGTGTTCTTGATGTGATGGCAAGTGCATCGGAAATTATTGACTTGAAAGACGACATCCTTCCTGTAAGCCCTTGTTGATTATTATTACTTTTTCTGTAATACATGTGGAGTTTTGAGTTTGAAGGTTCATGCATGACCTTGGAAAGGCCATGTAGGCTAAATTTTTTTTTTTTCCGAAGCTTTTAACCATATTCCGTAGCCCTCCTCAGCTGTTTAAGTTGTCATGGAGATGGTTTTGTTGTTATCACATGACCTCAGTATGGAATTTCGGTCATGTGATAACAGATGGTCACATGGGGTTCATGCGTTCAAGTTCACAGGTGAACAGGAAGAGGATGGTAAGCTGCCATTCTTAGACACCTGTGTTCACGTAAGGGGGCTGATTGAGGTTGAGGGCTAATTAGTATCAGCAAGTCCCTTCAAACATTATTAAAAATGTAAGGTAACAAAAAAATTAAAACAAATCTTGTGGCAACCTTGGTTCTGTGTTTAAGGCAACCCAAAATGCCACAGTACCACTTTGGGAACCACTCACACAGCGCAATATCTTAAGGCCAACTGGTACAAGAGGTGATAAAGCTCTATGTAAGAATCAGAAATTGCTTGTTAATAGCGACACCTGTGGCCGTTAAGTCAACGAAAGTCAGCGAGAGAGAACGAGCGCAGTGTGTGAGTGAAGGCAAGCAGGCAGAGGAGCACAGACAGCATCGACTCCGGTCCTGGAGACCAAAGCTACGGTCTCCTCTGTGTCTTCTGACTGTGGTCGGGGGGGCTGGAGCAGGAAGAGTTAACACTGTTTAACAGACGGGCTTCACTAGATATAACTTTGAGGTTTTGGTGCTTCCATGTAGTTTGTGTTGGAACAGCGTAGCCACACGGGAGCGCGCATGGGACGCCGACCCGCAATGATTTATACGTGTAAGAAGTTACAAACAGTCCCTTTAACAGGGACCACCAGAAGC
>CAKAKR010058801.1:35519-58044 GCA_916700685.1 Adelosebastes latens
CCCCCCCCCCCCCCCCCCCCTCGCACTCCCTTGTGTGACTGGGCTGTAAGAAGAATGTCTAGCAAGTGTTTTTCACAAGTCACAAGGAGTCAGCACTTACAAAAAAACATTCCACATCTCTGCTGGTACACCCAGAAGATAGAACACACACACTGTATACGACCACCTGTTGCCACATAGCTGAATTTCTATACTTGGGGTCGGCTCAGGACATCCCAAAGTAAAATGTGCCTTAGCACTGATTATTTTGTATTCTTCTGTTTCAGGATTTTGTGAACGCAGCAAGCAATATGTTGAACAAGACCTGGGGTGGGGTCAACAAATCTATTGTTGAACAGATGTCATCAAATTACCTTCACTCCGTGGAGAAACTAGTAGAGAAAATCAAGTTCAACAACAGCGAAGATCTCAACACTCCAAATTTACAGCTCAAATTCTGCACAAGTCGCGACTGTAACGTGTCCGTGTTTGGCATCGACGTGAATCTGAACAAGTCCACTGGAATAATGAAAACTGTTGCCGTGAAAAATCTAATGGATAAACTAAAAAATAAGTACGTCAGAAAGGAGCGTACCAGCCTCTTAGTATCGACGACGCTTGAGGACAACCAGGATGGAAATTTAGAAATTAGAATGCAGTTTCCCCTGGAGCAGCTGGAATTCACTAAACCTTTCTGCGTATTCTGGAGCCCTTCAGAGAGGGAATGGTCAAATGTGGGATGCACTGCCAAAACTAGCGATGGAAACCGCACAGTCTGTGAATGCAACCACCTGACTTCATTCTCTGTCCTCATGTCCAAGGGTGACGTACCTAATAAAGTCCTAGATATCATTACCAATGTGGGCCTGGGTATTTCCGTCTGCTCGTTGCTGATCTTCCTCATCATTGAGTATCTAGTGTGGTCGGCCGTGGTCAAGAGCAACCTTTCGCATTTCCGTCACACAGCCATAGTGAACATTGCCGTGTTCCTCTTGCTCGCTAACTGCAGTTTCTTGGCCTCCACCTCCCCTGAGAGTCTCGGGGACACCTGGTGCCTGACTTTGACGGTATGCAAACACCTGTTTTACTTGGCCATGTTCAGCTGGATGCTGTGCATGAGCGTCATGCTCGTCCACCAGCTCATCTTCGTCTTCAGCCCGCTGAGGAAAAGAGTCTTCATGTTCTTCTCCAGTATCGTAGGCTACGTTTGCCCAGTCTTAATAGTGGGATCCAGCTATGTGTATTCTAAATACACCGAGAAGGAATACTATAATAAAGAAACGTGCTGGCTAGTTTATGAAAGACTCTTGGAGGGTTCCATTCATGCTTTCCTCCTCCCCATAGGAACCGTTATTTTGACAAATATCTTTTCCATGGTGGTCGTTATTCTTACTCTAGTGAAGTCTTCGGCCCCTGAGGGCAGCAAGGCAGACGACAAGGAGACAGCCAAAAGCATCATCAAAGTGTTGGTCTTTCTAACGCCTGTTTTTGGAGTAACATGGATTATTGGCTTCGCTCTGCTCATATTGAAGCCTAGCAGTCCCATGCATAATGTTGCCAGCTACAGTTTTACCATCCTCAATTCCTTCCAGGTAATTTGAAAGCAAAACACACACACACACACACACACACACACACCAAACAGAATGTTGATATTAGTGATGCATCAATCCAACTTTTTCCTCTCCCAATACCAATTCCAATATCAACTCCACCAATCGCTACCAGTGCTCTCTTTTCCCCAAATTGAACCTATATATTTAATCCCTATACTCACTCATTGGGATCATTTATATGTAAGGTAGCCAGGGATTGCCGATTGGCGCTAAAACTGAGTTGGCACCGTAATTTAAAGGGGAATTCCACCTACACGTCAAAAGTCTTGAGGCGTACTACTGCATAACGTGAAAAAAAAGTTGTATGAAGCCTTTTTGGGCTCCAGAGAGAGCTATGTGGAATCTGATCAAGTGCCTCAAGTGATCAATCAGGGTTTCTGTTATCTGGTAATTACCGTTTTTTGTTTTTTTTACCGGGCACCGCCACACTCACTAACGTTATGCACGCAACACCTTTGCACTGGGTTATTCCTTGAAGGAGTTCGCTACCTGTATAACACATTTTAGTTTAAAGAAAGAAAAAAAAAAAAAAAAAACACGTAGGTGCAATACACTGGCAGAAACCCTGATAATGGCGATGAGTCTGTGGCCCTGTTCAGACCTGGTATCAACATGCCTCCTCAGTGATCAGATCACAAGTGGACAGCTCCAAGTACAGGTGTGAACGCACTCAAGACGCATTGAGATTGGATCTTTCAGACCACATTCTTTTAGCAGTCTGTAGTGAATGTGTCCTGGGCCACTCTAAGGACCACCTACTCTACTGACGTGCCGCTGGGATCCGCGGGTTTCTGAGCTTCTCACGTGAATAGACAGACAAACCGAAAACATTAAAAAAAAATTCCAAAAAAAGACTGAAAAATGTGCGAAAAATTTCTGAAAAATGTTTGGAAAAAGGCTGATAAATGTCCAAAAGAAATGTCTGAAAATGTCAGAAAAATATCTGTAAAAATGTCCTTAGAAAGGTTGATATAAAGGCCAAACATTCCCAAAAAATGTCTGAAAAAAAGGTTGAAAAATGTGTGAAAATATGTAAAAAAAAAAAAAAAGGCCGAAAAATTCCTAAAACTGTCTGAAAAATGTGTGAAAAATGCACAACAGCTGTTCAAATATTGTCCAAAAATATGCCCAAAAAATCTCCAAAATTGTCCGAAAAAATTCCGAAAGGTGTCCGAAAAAAGAGTTAGAAAAATGTCTGTAAAGATCGAAAAAATTTCAGAAAAAAAGGTAGACCCGATCGCTTGTCTGCTTTGCAGCATGGAAACGGCTTCTGTGAGGATGTCATGATAATGCCAGGTGTGAACAGGGCCGGTGATACAGTTTTAAGTCAGAGGGACTGTGGCGTTATTCTTAATATAGCCTGCCTATCAATTGTTTTTAATTTCAATAAACACGGATAATATTTGACTGGAATTTCTCCTGTTTGTCCGGGACATTAAAATCTTCCAGGACACGTGGACCGGCACCATTTTTTTCCGACGGAAACCCTGCAAGTGATGTCTCATGATCAGACATCTGTAGCCTGCTCCAAATCTCTGATTGAGGCTACTAGGCTACATTAGCCACTACATTAGCATAACACACCTTAAATGTGGTATTTAATATTTCTTTCCAAATAAAAATATAACCTTTTGCACTCAATTTCTTCTCTTACAGGGCCTTTTCATTTTGATCACTGGGTGTTTTGCAGAGCAGAAGGTAGGTTTGTCATTTTATCAATAGAAAGATATCTCTGCTATGCTTTATCAGTGTCAGTATGCTCATTGATTTATTGAAAATCTCTCAAATGTCCAGTGGTCATAGGTAGGGAATTCTTTCTTTCTTTTTTTCTTGCCATGGGAGGCATGGGTTTGATGCCGGGGGCCCAAAAATGTTGCCAATAATCATGTTGTTTAGTATTTACCATCTGCCCAATCTATTAAGCGATCTGTGCTTTTATTAACAGGTTCGACAGGAAATGATAAGGCTCATAACGGTAAGTTTACCAATGAGGTCTATCCAGAACAACGCCATTAAATGATGGAAACATGCATCATAACTCGTGTTTCATTCTACCCTCAGGCAAAATCCAAAGGAAAAAGTGAGAGCAAGACGAATTTGACAACCACGTACACAAAAGACAAATGAAGACCGAGGTCAGTCTTATATTACGCCATTAAGACTCTCCTTTTACTTGTGTCTATGGCTGCATCTTCAATCACACACATTTTCAATAACAATTGCATTTCAGGACTGTAGATGCATTTAGACTGCATAGCTGCTGATTCTGCTTGGGTTGCTGCACCAGCATCTTTACTGAGCAACACTGACTTGCTGTCTTATAAACCACACTAACCCTCTGCTTTGATCAAAACAGAACAAAAACCGCCGTGTAGCTGTGTAATAAGCGGGATAATGTACAGCTAGCGGGTCATTGTTGTGAAAGAATCCCCGACAGCAAACAGCTTATTGTTGCACACATTATAAAAATGTATTTACTATATATACAGTATATATAAGTATCTGTTAATGATTAATATATTTTTTGTAAACCTTAAAGATGTTTAAACCTTAGATGTTTTAAAAAACGATTTCTTAAAGGTTTACAAATCATTTGGTAATCGTTAACAAATACTTATAGATTATATAAAATGTAGTAGTATAGTTTATAAAATGTTAAAAATGTGTGCAACAATAAATTGATAATAAATGCTAATTACTAATGTAATCAGAATGTATTGTTATCGTCTCTTATCAGCTATGATACAATATAGAATTTATGAACTAATTATTTCATATTAAACAAACTAATGATAAAAATAACAAATTATAGCATTACAAATTATTAGTAAACATTATTCATTATCGTTTAAATGTTTTTTATTAACAGTAAAATAACTATTAACTAAGATTCGGTAACTCTCAATTTACCATTCATAAATGATCGTTATTATAAAGTGTTACCGAAAGAAAAGTTTTGTGTATTTTCAGTGACTACTTCTATCTATTTTCTGCTTTTGTGATCATAACGCATGTTGTAGCTGTTGGTCACCCAGTAAGGTCCAATGGCAAATGCTGCTGCAGTAACCATAGCACCCAGCGTCTCAACAGGCAATGCAAAGTTACATGAAATGGGTCTGTCGGCTCTATAAATCACTTTTGCGCCACATGTAAGCAGATTTTGATATTTTGTGAGTTTGTGAATCTAGTCTATAAATGATCTAAATACTTGCTCATCTCTCCGTTTCAGATTGTGGAGACGGAAACAGCGACTCGCATGTATGCAGCTCCACTTGTAGCCTAAAACTCTTAGTCTACTTTGTGTTAGATTATAGTTCCTAGACAGTTACAGATGTATAGATGAATGGCCTAAAACAAGGTTAATTGTCATCTAAAGGTTACTGAATAGAACACTGTTTGCATGTTTTGATAATATTAAATGATTTGATAGAATTGACCATTATTATAAGTAGTAGTAGTAGTAGTAGTAGTAGCACTAGCGCTGATGGTCATCATCCTCAGATGAGGCTGACAAAGATTTCACAGGAAATCCTGCTCCAGGGAGTAATATGTAGATCTAGCTAACGCATATATTTGGACACCATTTTTTTTTTAAGGGTAAAGCAGATTAAGATTAATTTCCATTTGCATTATAAGTGCCAAAGAAGTGAAACAAAATACTGAATTGCCACTGTATAGCATTAAGTAGAGGCAAATTAGATGTCATGCATTCTGTACGCCCAGATTGAGTTGACTGTGTATAGAACATAGATTTAAAGGTCCCATATTGTAAAAAGTGAGCTTTTCAGGTCTTTTATATTATAAGGCAGGTTTAAGTGCTATATAAATACTGTTAAACTATCAAAACATTCAATTTATGGAGAAATACACACAGCCCGTATTCAGAAACTGTGCGTTTGAAACAAGCCGTTAGGATTTCTGTCCATTTGTGATGTCACAAATCTACAATATTTAGACCATTACACGGTTTTAAACGTAAACATTCTAAATGTGTCCCAGTTTATATTATTATTATTATTTTCCTCAGCTGACAGGAAGTAAACAAGGACCCAAACTGTTGCCTAGCAACGCAATTCCGTTGCAATTCCATTGAAAGGCACTAAAACAGAGTGTTACAGACAGAGGGTGAATACAGGTATATTCAGGCAGACAGTACGAGGAAAATAAAGTGTTTTTTGACCATTACAGCATGTAAACATGTTCTATTAGAAACACAAATTACAAGTATGAACCTGAAAATGAGCACGATATGAGACCTTTAAACAAGTTTGGCTTGGTTTGATTATTTTGTTTAGAAGGAATGTCTGTAAATGTACACTATTTGACTTGAACTATAACCTGTATACTATGTGTGTCAAATTAGTGTATGTATCTAAAAATATGTATTGAAATAAAGACAAGGAAAATAATGTCTTTTATTGTTCATTACACGGTGCATGATTCAGAAGTTTCAATCCAAACTATTCATTTTTCATAACTGAATTTATTTAGTGGACTACATATGATTTTTTTGTATCATACAAATTAAACAAACTTAAGACACATAAAACTCGTGCTCTATTGCAAAATGTTATTCATTTGGGAGAACTAGAAATTTGACAGTTGAAGTTTCCCCTGTGGTTGTTGGGGATTGATTTATGGGCTCATTCTAAGGGGAAAAAAATAAAAAATAAATTCATGTGGGGACGTAACACAAAAAGGCCCGAGATGCATTTAGTGTCCAAAAATGATGAGCTTATATAAACTGATACCAATACTCATCTCTCCAGCATTGGCACCATTTTTTGCCGTGATTTCACTGCTGAATGAACGCAGAGGACACATTATTCCTCTGAAATATCTTTCACTGAGCTCTCCTGATGACGGTGAAGATGGCCAGCGTCAGAACCACGGTCCCCGCTGCGCCACCAATCAGAGCTCCTAGAATGCCTCTGTTTACATTCAGGTCCTCACACCTCTTACCAGCGTAGTAGGTGGTCTGGCTTGATGCACACCTGAGAATATCAGCAGACAAAGTTTTTTTTATTATAAAAAATTATATAAATATTATATAAATATTATATAAATTTTGTTAACCAAGAAATAGTTAAAGCACAGAACTGCCCATAAAACTACAAACTACAGTTTTCACATTTCTGTTTGTCTACATTTTAAACAAACAAGATAAAACATGCTAATTACTTAGCTTTAGAGGTGCTTGTAGGCACTTTTTTTCTAACTTTGGAGAGAGCCAGGCTAGCTATTTCCCCTTGATTCCAGTCGTCATGCTAAACTAAGCTTATTGCCTCCTGGCTCCAGCTCCATACTTAATACACAAACATGAGAGTGGTATAGATCTTCTTGTGTTACTGTCCGCAAGAAAGCAAATAAGTATTTTTCTCAAAGGATACTAAAGAAACTACAATTACATTACCCCATTATTTTTAATCATGCCCAGAGTAGTCTAAATTATATCATAAATGGCCAAAGTAATCCTGAGGGATTGTATTAATTACTGAGCCTGCCTCCAGTCTTTATGCTAAGCAAAGCTAATGAACTCCTGGATCTAGCTCCATACTTAAAGCAGCAGTGGGTAGAATTGGAGCAAATAAGATTAACAAAAAGTTATTTTAATAAACGTTCACTATATCCTGACAGTAGTGCATCGGACAGGTAATCTGAAAAACAAAAGTCATGTTCCTCTGTGTCCTCCGGTGCTCCTAATGGCATCTGCATATTTCACAGGCCGGAGGAAAACAACCAATCAGAGCCGAGCTGGAGCCTTGCCGTCTCTGAGCAGCTGTCAATCACTCGCAAACTCCAATCAACGGTCAAACTATGCTGTGCTGATCAAATATGAATCAATATTCTGTTACTGTAGTGCCTATTGCCTAAAATGTTTCCAGAAACATCTTGTAGTGTTCTGTTGACCCGGTCGCCATGGTGAGATCAGTTTAAGAAATACCGAGCACTGCCCACCAGCCGGAGCAAACTTTATCATTTTACAGCTAAACACTGCACTACAAGATGTTTCTGAAAACATTTTATGCGAGAAATACGCATTACAGTAACAGAATATTGATTCACATTTCATCAGCGCTCCCTAGTTTAACCGTTTGATCTGAGTTCTCAACTGATTGACAGCTGCCTCCGTTGAATGAACATCCTTTTTAAAGCCTGAAAACAGAGCCATGAGGAGGTGCAGAAGTGTAGTTTTCTCTCAGAACACCTGAATTACAACATGCTGAAAGGTTATTATGTAATTTTTTACCCAATGATGCCAAAAACATTCTGCGTACTGCCGCTTTAAGGGGACAGTTTGGATTGTTTGAAGTGGGGTTGTATGATTTACTTAACCATAGTCAGTGTATTAAAGACTATGGTCAGTTCAGACTCCCCAAAGTCACACAATAATACAAACAAACTAACCAATCGAGGCAGCGGTAGACGGGCAACTTCCGTGTTCTGCAAGGTACTAAACAGGTAATTACTGTTTTTGTCAATGGAATCTGGTGGCTTTGAAGAGAGCATATGGATATAAAGGCTTCAGTTCCCCCGTCAGAAAGGGCTAGTGGTATAGCGGTGAAAATATTCTAAAAATAGTGTACACTTAAACTGATATTTTTTTAAGGTGGCTAAAATATGTTTTGCTGCAGCCCCCGTCCACATCAGTACAGTAGTTTCCTCCCGCGCCATTACTCCTGTCTGTTTCTCCAAACTGGGGGCATGCTGACCGCCATCTACTAAAGGTAATACACTGACTATGGATAAGTACCTTATACAACCCCACTTCAAACAATCCAAACTATCTCTTTAGCACATGGTGGTATTGATCTTCACACTTCACAAAAACTCTTCAAACACCTATGGGTGCAAGCCTTATGTAAGTGCATTGGCCTGCGCCTAATTGACATTGAATTTAAATTCATATCTTTTGGAAGTGAAGATTGGCCAAAATATCCCCAGTTCTCTAAAAGTTCCTAAATTGCCACAGTTATACACATGTGCTGTACATCGACTCCCGCAAACACACACCTGCATGAGGCTTTCCCTTCACTCTCCACACACACGCCTCCATTAATACAAGGGTTGGGATGACAGGGGTTGGCAGCACGTGCTTCTCTGTGTTTTGGAGCCTCCGGTCTCATTTCCACCTCGCTGATTGGCTTCTCATCTATGATGTCATTACTTGGTGCGGCCGGTTTGACAGGCACCTCAGTCTTGATCAAGTGGGTCAAATCTAACGAAACAACAAGTTAATGAAGATGTTAAAATAAACTGTTAGCTCAAATAATGTATGTAAAAAAAAAAGTGAGACAAGATTTAAAGTAGCAGGAAATCTGAAAAGAATTCTATGAATTGAACAGACATTTGCAGGAAATGTTCTTAAAAATGTAGAAAATTAGTTGTTGTTTGGCAGACTATTTGTCTGATGTATGAATAGTCTAGTATAGCCGGGTGGAAGAGCTGATATTTTTCTGATTCTCACCATTGAAGTCAGCAGTAATGATGAGGTCATCGTTCTTGAGGAAGCTCCTCCTGTCCAAGTGCTTGTGAGAAATGAATGTGCTCCAGCCAAAGTCTTGACCACGGTAGCACTGGCAGTCGTCATCCAACACTGCACCTGAAGTAGCTGTTGGTTTGTTCCAACGAGGATCAGTGACTGAGGGGGGGGAAATAGTCAAGAAAAAAAGAAAACGTTTTCCATTTCTGAATTCTACATGTTTTTGGTTGAAACAGGATATCAGGGTGTGTACTACGAAGCAAATTCGACAGAGCCAGACTTGTGTTGCCTAAACTGGCTTGACAAAGCCTAAAAGGGTTTTTTATGAACGAAACAGAAAGTGCACAGCAAAAAGCTACACTCTGAACATAACCTGCTCCAGACCAGAGCACCTTTCACACATGCACTGCAACCCTGAACTTATCTAGACATTACCCGGAGGAGCTGTATGCAACAACGCAAATGACCAAATCATTAAGACTCAACATTAAACGGACTTTACTCTGCCAGCTCCCTATTACAAAGTTTGTGTAATGTCCGATTGGACCCATGTGTTATAAGAGCAGGTCATTGTCCTGAGAATTCACGGCGAGCAAATGGGCGTGTTGATGATATTTCCATGCGGCTGGTGCAAAACCAGAAGAAAACAAACATCCAAGTGTGAAGAAGAAGGGTCATTTACACGAGGACGCCAACGAAAATGTGGAAAACTGGAGATATCGAAATTGTCAAACAAATTCAAGCAATGGCAAGAAACTTTGTTCTTTATGACCAAATTACAAACCAGCTACGTGACCGTAATGTAATGATTACACCACGGTCAAGTAGTCGGTAGCCGCGCCGTAGCCTGCGCGCTCTACACAGGGGCCACCGCACCTGAATCAAACGGAATATTTCCAGTAGAGAACACGTCTGACACAGACAATCTCCTGTCGTGTGCTACATGTGTGAAAGGGCAACTCCAGACCCGATTTTCTGGACATTGTCCGGAGTTAATATGAGAAGACGGTTCAGGTTAGGTCTGCAGCATAAGTTGCCATGGCGATCTAGCCAGGATAAAAGAAAGCCACCTTTGTGACATTGGAAATACTGGCTTTAGGCTTGACATACTCTACCTCTATAACCCCAAATTGCTTTGTAGTATCCTACACCCCTCAGTACACAATCAAGAGCTTTCAGAGTTGAACCACACAAAATATGTACAGAGATCACTATAGGCCTTTCAGCTTAGTGTTTTGATTGTATGGCCAGCAGATTTACTATTTTGGCTCTCTCTCATCAAGCTTGTTTCTAAACGCTACAGGCAGCTGTTTTCTTCAAAAAAGTTCTAAAAACACACTGTACACTACCTGCCTAGCATCAAACTGCAGACAAGGTTAGCGACTTGCCGGTGAAGATAGCAAAGCACTTAGCAGCTAAAGAGCAAGATATTTCCCACAGGATTTGGTGGAGAGCAAAAGCAGAGCTAAAAGGAGAGTGGATATTTACATTCATCCTACATTCAAGAGACTTTTTGCTGAAACCAGCTGCTGGAAACGAGGTTGAAGAGATTGGTGAAAATGAACCAAAACAGTAAAGGTGTGGGCCATAAAACTAAGCGCTAGAATGCTAAAAAGCACCGTAGAGCTGAACTAAGCCAACCCTTTCATCTGGCTAGAAAACTCTAAATGCCAGTGACCTGGGCCTACCTGTGGTGAAGCTTCTTGTAGAAGACATTCTCAGTTTTACATCCGGGTCCTGGTCCATGGCAACGATAGTCGCCTGCCTGTTTATGGCTGGCCACTGCATCACTGCGTCATTTTCCCCACTGCAGAGGTGCAAGGATATGCCAACATAGTCTGGATAGGCACTCACTTTTCCATTTGGGTAAACACTGATACCAAATGAGTAGCCCTCTGAGTTGTAGAAGCACTTGCTTTTAACTGGACTGCCAAGAGGAGTGGTGGCGAGAGCGCTGGTGAAGTTGTGGATTTGCCAGACAGCACTGGGGCAAATGGTCTCAGTAAGAGTGATGTCATCGATTAAGATGGCACCCGAGGAGTTGGATGATCCTCTGATGCCTTGGAAGAAATAGCGGAACTTCTCTGTCACCTTGAGAGTCACATGGACTATTTCCCAGACAGCATCTCCGTTACCTGAAAGAAAAAAAACAGGTGATTTATTTAAATTGGTTTGTGAATTACAATGTCTTACAATGCAATAACCACTACATGGATAGAAAGTGCTTTTCATTAAGGATTTTGAAGTGACAACATTTTAGAATGCACTGTGCAATAGGCAGTGTATTATGTGCTGGCACAGGACGGATAAAATAAAATACCTGTAATGGTGTGGATCTTCCTGACACTGTGTATAGTCCCTGTCCCATCATCAGTCCTGATCCATATCACCAGTTTGTCTCCAGCTGCTCCAGTCATCTTGTAGAAAAACTGCAGGCACTGCTCGTCTCTCTTGGGGTAGAGGATACGTGACTCTAGCAAGGCACTGCTTCCAACTGCGCCGGAAGATGTGTCAAACTTCATGAAGTAGCCAGAATCTAGAAAGGGAAGCCCATTGGTACATATTGTGTTAACTGATTTATAGTGATGACTTGCATTAGAGCATAATGCTATTCATGTCCTGTTACAACAGCATTTATCCAAAAAACATCACCTCATCCCTACTTGTCATATTTTGCCGCTTGGGCACAAAGCTTCCAGCATCAGCCTTTTGCGTAGTATCTTAACGCAGAAAGTTTGCGCATGGTTAACGTTATAAGACGTGGTTAACGTTGTAAGACGTGGTTAACGTTGTGAAACGGTCGGAGTTAGGTTTAGGCAACAAAACTATTTGGTCAGGGTAAGTGCGTGAAATGGGCCGGCACTCACCGGTACTGAGTACGGGTCTGATGAAGCCGACAGAACCACATCATCTGCAAAGAGCAAACGCAATTCTGAGGGCCCCAAACCGGATACAGAGAGCTTTATTTATCCCCGAAGGGCAATACTCTCCTCCCCCCCGGTTGCGCCTTGAGATCCAGTCCATGAAAATCACAAACAGGATTGGCAACAAGGGACAACCCTGGTGAAGGCCAACACCCACTGGAAACATGTTTGACTTTGTGCCGAGTATACAGTCACAGCTCTCACTTTGGTTATACAAAGTCTGGATGGCTCGTAACAGCAACCTCGGTACCCCATATTCCCGTAATAATCCTCACAGGACTCTCGGGGGGACTTGGGAGCTGGTCCACTTTTCCATGGCCAGGACGGATCCGCATTGTTCTTCCTGGATCCGAGGTTTGACAATCGGTTGGACCCTCCTTTCCAGCACCCTAGAATAAACTTTCCCGGGGAGGCTGAGCAGTGTGATACCCCAATAATAATTACATAGGCACTGTCCCCAACCTCCATGCAAAACTGAAGAGGCGTGTCAGCCAAGACAGTCCAACAATGTCCAGAGCATTTAACATCTCAGGGCGAATCTCATCCACCCCTGGCACCTTGCGCCATGCATGAGCCCCGTTACTTTTTATTGCGTATGGCCACCTCCTGAGTAGGTACGCACCATTTGAGTGTTGACAAGCACCAAAGAAGCATAAATAAATGCTATAAATAGCTAATATTGAACAAGATCTTCATTTATGTAAGTCTGTCAAATTTGATCTAATTACCTGCCCTTCTGTTACATCATATAGGACACTCTACAGCTGGGCGTTGAGGCTATATGATCTAGAGAATTAGCTCAGTACCTCTGCAGCGCCCTGACACGGTGTGGTCGGTATCAGCTGGACTGCTCAGCGTTTGGACCCAATCTGCGTTGTCCTGCTCGTTCTGAATCATTCCACAGATGTTGATCAGCTCAAAAGAGCACTGGTCCAAGAGAGTGTGTGTGTTGGCTGGAACAGGACAGTTAGCAACAATCAACCTACAAAGCTCTACAGAGATTGCAGAGAGGAGTACATGCTCAAATTTGATTGGTGTAATATGGAGGATCTACAAACTACTAGTGGGATTTCTACATAAAAATCTCTCTAGTGTGGCTCTTAAGTCAAATGCTGCATTTATGGAGTTTTTGGAGACTATGGGGCAGTGGAACAAGCTCAACATAGACTAAAATTTCGGAAAGCTGAAGGGGACTACAAAGTTCTTTTAGTGCAGCTTTAAGATAAGAATTTACATGTATTTCAGGTCTAGTGTGACAATAAATCAGTAATTTCTTACACACCTGTATCTTATGGATTCTTAACCACTTTCCCTGCCAGGATATAGGATGTGAACCAGTTGCCTTTCTCTAACCTTTGAGCAGGTGTGAAAGGAGACACTCACCACAGTCATACATGCGGTTGAGCCTGGTGATGTCCACTGCACTGAAGTCCATCCGCTGGCCAATGACCTCATTAAAATATGGTATGGTGGTGGTGATTGTGGGGATGCTTTCATTTATGTTGAAGGACAGTGGCCTGTAGTGCATGATGGACTCATAATCATATGGCGTGTTCAGATCAGTGATGAAGTCATCCTCGTACTTGTTGAAATTGTGCTCCATCCCTGTGGAGGAGGCAGAAACATTGTCATGTAGATAGTCAATTGACAGTAAATCAACTCCTTCTAGCAATGCTACCACGTAACGTTATGCATATGTAGAAGCTATAAAACCTCCTATAAAACCTAGTAATGCACGACAGATTAGAAGACACAGCCTGCAACCTACTTTGATTACATTATAATACAAGGGCTAATAATTTCAATTCGCATTATTATCACGTTAACTTTGACAGCCTTAGTTTTCAATGAATATCTGAATTGTTAAATGTTATTATTCTAAATACTTGGTTGGTGACTAGTCAACATTTTCCTAGGTGGGTGGGGTTCTGATGGCGGAATTTGGAGTATTTCTAAAATCCTGACCACAACCCTGAATAAAACAAAAGAATTAAATATTGTGACCCACCGTCTTCAATCTGGTCCCACCAGATTTTGACATAGTCATCTCTATCTGAGCGAGACTGTTCATGGTAAAAGCCCAGAGCGTGGAGGAGCTCATGCTGCACAATGGACTTAGTGTCACACCTCTCCCCAATGGACACATTCTGGCCTGTTCTATCATCTCCAACATATGACCAGCATCTGAATTGGTAAAATGGAAAATCAACAATCAGCAATCAACCTCAGGTGCTGTCACTGAGCTCTAAATAGCATTTCGTCACATCAACATTTCCTAATCTTAACGCTTTTGATGACTTGACAGCATGGCCCATAAAGTTGTGCAACAGCCAAGATCGTTCCTGAGTCGTGTGGAACACTGCAGCTCACCCAGACTGCTTGGTGAAGTAGACGTAGCTGCTCTCGCCCTCGTAGGGCTTGAAGTCCACACAGGATCTCAAACGGTATTCCTCAAAAGCCTGGAGGATCACACCTTTAGCATTCAGTTCTAGAGTAATGGAAATTCCAAATCAGGACATGCATATTTACCTACTCATGAAATTATTTGTTGGTCGAAATGTATTCCTTTGTGCATAGTGTACCTAAAGAATCCGTTAAGATATAGGGAATTGGAAACTTCCATCTTCTTGTTTCATCAAGGATTGCATTCCTGTTGGGCTGCAAGACACATTGAAAGTGTTGAGAGTATGCTTTTAAGTTCTTGACAAACATCATCTCTGCTCAGACTCTCTGTATACTTACATCACCAGCAATGTCCCCCTGAAACAGGTGTGTTAACCCTAAAAACACATGTTGAGTACATATGAATATCAAGTCAACAATGTATATAGTGAGGTGAAGTCCCTCCCTTTCAGGTATTCCCAACTTTCCCACATGGATGTATAAAGAGAACTGGATACAGCGTTGGAGGCGGGGCCCTGATCATTCTATGGAAGTTGCTCAGTGGCGCATGAAGCAAAAAAAAAGCTTGACTTTGAGTATAGAATTACTCGGATCTTCCAGTGATCTTCCGCATCCATTGGGCCCATGGAGCAGTAGCGGTTTTTTTTAACTCCGCCTCCCAGCCCGCGGTCCAGCCTCAGACTGGGTCTCATTCACATGAATGGGAGAAGGAAAATAACTCTGGATTCGGCTATTAGTGCATTTTATAATTTTTAGGACCTAATGATTTGAAGAAGGGCTATTCAAGTTTTCATACTGGGAAGTTGATTTACCTAAAAAAAAATGATCCTCTGTTTTACAGACGTCTCTTTCCCAATGTAAGTCTAATGGAAAAAGTCATTTTGGGTCCAATGGCATCACGTGACGGACACGGAAGTTGTAGTACCACCGTTTGGCCACTATATAAAATTTGCTTCGAAGTCCAGTACTCTTCCTGGGGGCTTGGTTCCCCAAGGTATCTTATTTCATAAAAAACATGTATGACAAGATACAAATAATTTTTGATGCCATTTGAATTGTGGCCTGAATTAAACATATGCTGTTTGTCAATTTAAAAGATAATTTTGCAAGTCAAGAAGGTTGCAGTTTGTCGTAGGTTTGTAGGAGTATCATTTAGTTTTGTGTGAAACCGCTCAGTGAACTACATCTCTTGTCTCGCACAATATACGTCACCAACACTAGCTAGCTAGCTAACTTAGTTACATTCCAAGCACAAATGTAACGTTATCTTACCTCTTGTGTTTCATCCAGTGACTCCTGGTCTTTTTATCAGCCGGGAAGAGAAAGAATAAGCAAGACCCGTTGCTGGTGTGAGAACATCCAAGTATGAAACACACAGGCATCGGGTCGTGGCACGGTTAAGGTTTAGCATTGACCTTGAATAGTTAAGGTTAAGATAGGTCGTTGAGCAGCCAGTATTGCTAAAGTTTTTGCAAGTTTTTGCATGTTTTCGCTATTCGCAGGTTACCTTCTAGACACGACCTAGGCATCGTAGCTTCAGCAAGAGAGATGTCACTTAGGCCAACGCAACTTTTGGGTATGTCGTATTTCTAATTACGTATTTTCACAGTCTGATACTTGAACAGTTTTACGACAAACTGCAACTTTCTTGACTTGCAAAATTATGTTTTTGACAAACATCATATGTGTGATTCATGGCGCAATTGAAACGGGATAAAAATGATTTGTCTCCATATCATTTCCCTTCATAATTTTTCCTAAATAAGGTCCAATGTTGGTCCACCGGAAGGGGCGGGACTTTGCCTCTACGATAACGTATCAACAGGAAACAGGGCATCTTTGACACGGCTTAAAAAGTATACCTCTATTGATCTCAAGTATGTCGTCCCTCAGTTCACCAGCGTCTGCATTATCACCTGGAAGATAAATTTATTGTTACCGCCAAAAAGTAAAAACCAAGCTTGTTTTATGTGCATATGATCAATAAAGTTAACCAACCGGCACGTGTCGGAACAGCTTGCACCTAGCACACAAAAAGAGATATGTCTAAATTTAAACCCTTCTAGAGAGACGTTTTTTTTTTTTTTTCAATTTTTGTTTCAATGTGATTAAATTTCAAATGCTTCAAAAAATTCCCTACCTTCAATACCACAAAGACTCCGATCAGCGCAGCAATTTTCCTCAAACCGTCTCCAGAGCCCATGTTGTTATCCAGACACAAACGTGTTTCTCTGATGCCAGTATAAACATGTCCATAAAGAAGGCAGCTGGAGAGGAACTTTGATCAGGATTATGGTGTTCAATGAGTAACAGGCATTTCACACGTGTCCTCCCTTCCACTTATATGACTGACAGCACAATGAGCTGTTGACCCTGTACGGAGGCAACCGAATCAACAATACATTGACAAGAACTCTGTTCTTTAGTCTATTAAAACAGGCAATTATGTTGTTAAGATAAGATAAGATAAGATATACTTTTATTGTCCCCGTGGGGAAATTTTTCCTGGACTCCGTCCAACTGCAGTTACAAACACTAAATTAAAACAGCATCAGCAACAATAATAAACAATTCCACATCAGACAGGGAAACAGTTTCACAGAAACAGATGTTTCAACACATACACAGTTCACGTACATAATGGCACATACTATCACACACATTATCACACACACCATTACCGTCTTGCCCATATTGCACAGACAATAGTCCAATATTACACATATGCAACATATTGCACTGTCCCAATTAACATATTGCACTGTCCCTATTTAACATATTGCACTGTTATTATGATAGCTTGATGTTACGAGTTGTTGAGGAGTTTTATAGACATCGGCAGAAATGAATGTTTGTAACGGTTCAATCTGCACCGTGGGACTCTAAATCTCCTGCCGGAAGGTAAAAGTTGGTACTCCTGATGTAAGATGTGAGTTGGGTCTGACACAATTTTCTGTGCCTGTCTGATGACAGACTGCTCATAAAGCATCTGGAGGGTAGGGTGGTTTTTGACCCCCATAATCTTCATGGCAGTCTGCACCAGGCGAGAAATCTGTGACCTCAACTGCACGGTCAGGTTACCGTACCAGGCCGTGATGCCATATCTTACAATACTTTCCAAGACAGCCCGGTAGAAAAGTAACATGATCTTCTGCTCCACTCCATAGAACCTGAGTCTGCGTAGAAAGTACATCCGCTGTTGAAGTTTGGAGCAGAGGTTTCCAACATGTACCTTCCAGCTGAGAGTGTTGTCGATGTGGACCCCTAAATACCTGTATGAACAGACCTGTGTGATAGGTGTATTTGTGCTAACCACAGGCCTGAGGTCTGACAGTAAGATGTAAACAGTCTCACCATGAACTGTAGACTCCTGGTTTGAATCCTGTCTTTACAGCATAGTAGAACTTGCCCTTCGCCATGTCGGTGCTGCTGCAGAAGCTCCTGCTGAGGATGCTCCTGCAGATGGTTGTGCAGACTCTGCTGCAGAGGTCTGTCCTCCTGACTGCTCTGAAAACACCAGTCAGTCTAAACATCACAGACCTGAAGTGTCTAACATAATGATGTTAACTCAGAACACAATAACACATCATTAAATCTGACTGGTCTGTGTGTGTTTTGCTATAAAACCTCTAAACTGTGGGTCAGATTCAGCAGCCAGGTGACGTCACACAGTCAGAACAGAACAGGATGCTACAGCTAGTAACGTTATTATCTAGTTTACTGGCTCTGAATCACACTAAAAACACACACAAAGTATTCCTAATAAACACAACAACACTATAACCTGCTGTAGTCTTCTAAATCCGGAGTTAAGCGTTTGATTAAAGCTTTAAAAGAGCAGAGACAAAGAGCTGAAAATATAAAGTAATGTTGACAGGGTCTCTCTCACGCAACTCTCGCGATGTTCTTATCCCTCCAAGCGTGGACCCCGACAACTCTCGCGATACTAAAATGGGGCGCGCTGATTGGATTACTTCTTCTTCTTCTTTGGTGTTTATTGGCGGTTGGCAAACCAGTTTATAGGTGCGTTACCGCCACCTACAGGACTACTGGAGTGTGGAGCAGTAGATTGGCAGGAAAAAAAATTCAATAAAAAATTCAATAAAAAACAAAACAAAACAATAAAATAAAAAATTATAATTATTAATAATAATAACAATAATAATAATAATAATTATATTCTCTCCATTATTCCTGTTGCCCTTAAGTAATTAATTAGAAGATTGTGTACTTTCTTATATGTCTTTCCTGGCAGATTCCCCATTGTAATATTTCCATCATCTACTTTTTTTTTTTTTTTATTATTATTATTTAAAAATGTCAGTATCCATAGCAGCAGAAAACATTAAAAACATTTACATACAGAAGAAGCATAGCGAAAAAATAAACAAAGAGCTGTGACAAACATAAAAGGACAACAGAAATGAAACAAAACCAACAAAAAAATAAAAAAACACACAATAAAAATAAAACATCTTTCAACAATTCACATGTAAATTTACAGAGCCAGAATAAATGAGAGCAAGTTTCAGGATGTGATTCGCAGAAGGAACAATTTACATCTATATGTCACTCTTTAACTTCTGTAAGAAATGTCTCACTGGATAGAATCTGTGGATCAACTTAAATAACACCTCTTTTACCTGATTTGTTAGAAGGAACTTTTGCGGTAAGGACCAAACTTTCTTCCAGTCAATATCACTAACAAGATTAATATATATATATATATATATAATAATAATAATAAGTCAATATCACTTACAAGATTAATATATATATATATATATAATAATAAGTCAATATCACTAACAATATTAATATATATATATATATATAATAATAATAATAAGTCAATATCACTAACAAGATTATTATATGTATATATATATGTATATATACATATAATAAGTCAATATCACTAACAAGATTATTATATGTATATATATATGTATATATACATATAATAAGTCAATATCACTAACAAAATAGAAACCATGCTGTCCTGTTGGATGAATACAACTCTCGCGATGTTCTTACCCCTCCAAACGTGGACTCAAACAACTCACGCGATACTAAATCGGGGCGCGCTGATTGGATGAATACAACTCTCGCGATGTTCTTATCCCTCCAATCGTGCACTCAGACAACTCTCGCGGTACTAAAACGGGCCGCGCTGATTGGATGAATACAACTCTCGCGATGTTCCGGCCTCTTCCTTGGCCGTCGTTGACAGAGGTTAGTCGTGCTACTTTTCACAGGACTGACTTTTCTACCTTAAAATGTGCTTTAATGTCGTCTAATCTTCGTGTAAACGCACCGTAAAGCTTGTTAAGGCTCTGATACGTTAGATTATGTGGTTTGTGGTGGTGGATGGCTGTTTAATATGACTAAATGAAGCGTAGTAGAGAAGCTCTGTTGAATGGTGTTGTAGTCTCAGGGAGTGACGTCATCAGCAGGCCGAGCATGTGTTCTATATCATATATTATAGGCTGTAAATGACTATATAAAGCTGTATATGTGCAGTTCCATGTGTAATATAACTAGCTACTTGTCTTTGCCACGTTAAGCTCCTCAGCTCAGTTATCACAGAGGTAAATGACAGTTATGTTAGCTAGCTAGCTGTTAGCTAACATAACTTAGCCTAGATCCATGCTGGTTTGAAGGAGCTCCTCCAGGATTCAGGTTTGTCAGGATAGAGATGGATGCCAGGTTATAACTCCACATGTTTTTGTCTGTTTGCAGAGACAAAGGCCATGTTCAGTACCAGCGCCAAAATAGTGAAGCCGAATGGCGAAAAGCCGGACGAGTTTGAGTCTGGGATCTCCCAGGTAAGAACACCAGCTCTCACATCAGTTAAACATGAGTTTACTATACTGTAAGATTGTGTCAAGCTGCATGTAGTGTGGAGCTATTAATGCTGAAAGAATCATTGTTCATGGTACATCCAGATATTTTGTGATACAAAGTTGTAAAAGTCTGAATCACATTGACTTTTACTTGCAGGGATTTAAGTTTTAATGTCACCCAGAGATACTACACGCCACATAACTAGTATTTCTGCTTCTAAATCTAGTATGTAAGTGTCAGTAGACGGGGTTTGAAGTTGAATGCCGGGGGAAAACTGATTTGAAAATGATTTTGACTTCTAGATAGAAACATTAGCAACCATAACAAATAAAATCCACTGACTGTCAGTGTTTTTAAGTAGAATGAACTAAATAGAAAATACTTCATGCAAAATCTGTTCAAGCTATTACAGTGCATGTAAATGTGTCAGGGAGTGGTGTATAAATAAAGTTATTTAATGCTGGTTTGACTTGTCTTTTTGCAGGCTCTGCTCGAGCTGGAGATGAACTCTGACCTGAAGGCTCAGCTGAGAGAGCTGAACATCACTGCAGCAAAGGTAGGAGGACATTTCCACTCATCCCCATCTCTTCTTTCTACATCATCATAACTGTTAAAGTTCTTAAAGAGCTAATAATGTTAACCACCTGCAGTGCTGTTTTTGCTGCTAGTCACACTTTTTCAGAAACCTCATTAAATGAAATGTTATCCGACGTGGTCATCCAGCGAGGTTGCTCTCCTGGCTCTGTCCTGGTGGCGTTATGGGAGCGTAGCTTTCCAGCTGAGACGTACATTCCCGTTCCACAACGTCGGAGACAAAGCTCCGTCCCCGGCTGCTGGTCGGTGAGGACGGGCGTCCTGCATATTCCTACATCTTCCCAGAGTCCCTTGGGGCTGTTACTGGGGGGCTAAACCATGCAGTGCACAAACTTTATACATTTTTGCACAAATTTTATACAAGATTTATCATGATGCATGCATATGTTTTTATATTTTTACAAGCATAACATTTTATTAGACACATGGTCTGAAATGAACTTTTATTAATTAATTTAAGAGTTCAAATTACAACGTAGCTTCCAGGAGCCCTGTATTTCGGGGATGGGAGGGTACTGTACACAATACTGTACTGTACTTGACTATTGGCATCTCTGGTGGTTATTTGCATAAAAACACACAATTCAAATGATTATAATTATTTGAATATTTGCTAAACCATGCAGTGCATATTATTTGATATCAACTTGTTTACCAGCTAACTTTACATTTAGGACTTTCCAATGATAACTTAAGCAGACAAATATTAACTGGCATTTGCTTTGTGTTTCTAATAATTAATATGGATGTTATTCAGCGTTGTTTTATCCGGTCATCATGAGTGTGTTTTGTGTTTTTGTCTCTAGGAAATCGAGGTTGGTGGCAGCAGGAAAGCCATCATCATCTTCGTTCCCGTTCCTCAGCTGAAGTCCTTCCAGAAGATTCAGGTTCGTCTGGTGAGGGAGCTGGAGAAAAAGTTCAGCGGAAAGCACGTGGTCTTCATTGCACAGGTGAGGATAAGGAGGATGATGATGATGAAGTGTGTCTCAGCTTTACACCCATGGATGGATGCTGCAGGGTTGTGGTGGATGTCTTAAATAGTCAACCTGTGTTTTATGGACTAACTGGAGGCTGGTGACCTTCCTGAGGATATGCTGAAGGGATGCAGAGACCATTGCTCCTTTTTATAACTGGAGTGAGGGCTGCTCCATACTGGAGCTCTTCAGTCTTTACTACTTATCTAGCACCAGCTTATTTTAGAAAATTGGAACTATCTCTTAAAGCTGACAAATCTGAGAAATTTGACTTAGTTTTCATGCATAAAAATAGTTTGGCAGTAACTGAAATGCATCATCACCAAACTGAGTCTAGAATTTTGAGATTTGTGGATTTTCAGCACATGCAGCAGTTCAATTTAGTTTTATTTAACTTTGTATAACAACTTGCAAGATGAAGTTATCTGGTACAAATAAAACTCGACCTCTGCCACAACCTGCAACATGAAGGATGAGTGTGGATGATGTGAAATGAGTCTTTTATGTCTTTACTGTTATCCGACGTGGTCATCCAGCGAGGTTGCTCTCCTGGCTCTGTCCTGGTGGCGTTATGGGAGCGTAGCTTTCCAGCTGAGACGTACATTCCCGTTCCACAACGTCGGAGACAAAGCTCTGTCCCCGGCTGCTGGTCGGTGAGGACGGGCGTCCTGCATATTCCTACATCTTCCCAGAGTCCCTTGGGGC
>CAKAKR010058802.1:0-11823 GCA_916700685.1 Adelosebastes latens
CCCCCAAACTGCATGTGATTATCATAAAGTGGGCATGTCTGTAAAGGGGAGACTCGTGGGTACCCATAGAACCCATTTACATTCACTGATCTGGAGGTCAGAGGTCAAGGGACCCCTTTGAAAATGGACATGACAGTTTTTCCTCGCCAAAATTTAGCCTAAGTTTGCAGCGTTATTTAATCTCCTTCTCGACAAGCTAGTATGACATGATTGGTACCGATGGATTCATCAGGTTTTGTAGTTTCATATGATACCAGTATCTTCACTCTGGCTCTAAAACTGAGCCCGCTACAACCTAAAAATCCAAGTTGTGTTAACGCGTTATTATCACGTTAACTTTGACAGCCCTAATTTCTATCAACAGCTGATTAATTATAAAATGATTAGATACTGTTTGTTATTTGTGATATTGATGTCAACAACCAGATGTCCTTATTTCTCCTCTTTATATAACACTTTACAGCCAGAGAACTGTGTGGGAGGGTAAATGTGCACCAAGATCTTACTGCCTTTTTAAAATCCTTCCTCAGTGAACACTCAGCTCCATTTATTCAGCCGCTGCTTCTCCTCTTCTGAGCTGTCTGTTTGACCCCGCTAAGCTACAGTAAATGCTGAACAGTTATTATAAATGCGGGTGACACAAGCGTTTTCTTTGTAAATACTACAGTAAGCAGTCTGAGGGCAGTAACATCCCGACCAGACCCACATTAACACTGTCTCCTTTCACCACCACGCGGGGCCGGATCTTATATTCCCCTCAGCACACATAGTGCTCACATTCAGCCCTCATTGATTCTCTTTCTGACATGCAGTCTGCATACGAGCGCCTGATCAATACAGGCGCAGCGTCTCCTCAGGAACCGCCTCATGCATGTGTGCAGAAAGAGGACAAAGGAGATGCAGAGACGAGAGGACGTGTTGTTGTCAGACTCAGACTGAATGTAATCTGATCTGCTGGGTGAGTCTCTCTGCAGACTGATCAGACATCAGATGATAGACAGGTAGCAGCACATTAAATCCCTCCAGCGACAGACTCTGATACCATCACGGCTCAGAGCTGCCAGTTATTGTCACAGAGAGATAAACGCTCATGGACACGTGTCACATGAACGACTTGTACATGCTGCAAAATACAGTATAACTGCCGCCAGACATGTTTCTATACATTATGCTAATTCAATGAACTCAGACTGACCTTTGACCTGTGAAGAAAACTGAGCGGTGTGTCGGGTCTCGAACAGCTGCAGCTCCTTGTTCAGGTCACAAACGGTCAGATCAACGTTCCAGGAACGCAAACCTGTTAAAAACAGAACAGAACAACATGAATAATGATCATCGATGGAGGAAGATACTGAACATTATACACAACATTTCACTCAGGTGTCTGACAGTGCTTCTTTGACAGCTCCTGACTGACAGCTGTGGCCTAAAAGTGAAACACTTCTATTTCTACTTAGTTTAACACTAAAGATAAGAAAAACCTTTATAACTGATTAAAGATGGTACATTAATTAAATTAAGTAAATGTGAGTAATGTCTTGGTTTTTTTTTTGTTTTTACTTTGATGAAAATTCTGCTTTAAAGGGACAGTGTGTAGGATTTAGTGACATCTAGTGGTGTGGTTGCGGATTGCAACCAGCTGAGTACCCCTCCGCTCACTCCTCCCTTTCCAAGACTGCGATAACGTGAGCTGCCGAGTGCAAAACCGTTGTAACGCCGTTCACCTCGCTCAGAGGCCATCCTTACCATAATAACACTACTTTAGGAGCAACGGAAGTCAGACGACGGCTGGCAGGACCACGGCTTCACAAGCGTGTCAGAGAACTACGGTGGCCTTCAGGTAACATAAAAACGTGACAGTCTCTCTCTAGAGCCAGAGTTTGGTTTGTCCGTTCTGGGCTACTGTAGAAACATGGCGGAGCAACATGGCGGACTCCATGTAGAGGACCCGCTCCCTTTGTAGATATAAATGGCTCATTCTAAGCTAACAAAAACACAACGATTCTTAGTTTCAGGTGATTATACACTAATAAAAACATAGATATGAATAGTATATATTACGTTTCTGCTAATAGATCCCCCGAAACGTTACACACTGTTCCTTTAATACCATGTTGTCCTACGTATAGAGTAATGAAATGAATAATGACAGTCCAGCCTAATGTCCAAACTAACCAGCTGCATGAGGACAGTCATATATTTCCACACAAGGCTATAAAGTTCAGTTTGAACTAGTGAAATAACTTTTAGATCCCTCCTAACGGGAAATGGTTGAAGTATACAACTGGAGTGAGTTTTCACTGATTGCTCAGTATTTATAGTAATTATGACTTTTCTTTTAAAGAATACGAAGCTGAAGTTGTTATTCCTGAATGACTTACAGACATCAAATGATATGTTGGAGAATTTGGGGGTTTTCTTTCAGATTGTGCCGTATCATGTCATTTTGTGACGTCTATTAAAGTGGAAAGTAACTAAGTACATTTACTCAGGTACTGTACTGAAGTACAAATTTGAGGTCCTTTTTACTTTACCTGTATTACACTTCATAGGGAAATATTGTAATTTTTACTCCACTACATTTATTTCATAGCTAATTTTCAGATTAAGATTTTAATATGAAAAACATTTAATGAGTTGAATGAAATACGATGCAGTGTTTTACTAGTAAACTACCCAGTATCTGTATAAAGTACCAAGAATTGGTACACTGATATGCTGCTTACATGTATTTATATCATATTTAAATATATAACTGAAAAGCATAATGAGTACTTTTACTACATTTTGCAAATACTTTACTTTTACTTAAGTAACTTTTTTAGTTTATTTGCACAATTATTTGGATACAAAATACATCCAATAGGAATAAACAGTCATTTCAGTGGAGGAGAGGAAGTCCTCCCCTATTTAAACAAATACAAAATGACATTATTACTCATCAAAAGTGAAACAAAACAAACAACACATAGCACAAAGAATATCTATATGCACAAAACTCACAAGTAAACATAAACAGTAGGAAAAGAAAAAAACAAAACTAGAGTAAGTAGATATGTACAAATAACAGAAGCATCTTACCAAAATGTTCAATGATGATAAGTTACATTTTGAAATCAGGACTTTTGCTTTTCCTGGAGTATTTTTAGATTATGGTATTTGTACTTTTACTTAACTAAACAATGATAATACTTCTTCAATACTGGACAGCTAATAAGAAATTAAAGCTCTTTGCTGACGATATGAGACTTTAAAATAATTGTATCCGACACTGAATGTTGGTGGAACTGCTGCTTTTGTTTGCACCAACATCTAAATTTCCAGATATCTAAAGACAGTTTGGAGAATTGAACGTGAACATAGATTAAGTTTAAGTTGAATTTAACAACAGGTTATCAGAACACCGAGATGTTTCCAGCTGCAGTGAAACCACCTCACCAGTTGTTCCCCTGCAGCAGCAGCAGGTCACCTGACCCCCCTCCTCTGTCGCCTCACCTTGTGTGATCTGTTTTCTGGCGGCGTCGAGGTGATGGCTGGTGGAAATCTCTCCGATCACAATCAGCATGCGATAGTTTCTAGTTTGCTGGGACGTAACAGCTGCTCCGGTACGATGCTGCCCATGATGCTGAACACACTCCTCCAGCTCTGCTCGCTCCACCGAGGCGGCTGCTGCTGCTGCTGCGATGGGGATTTCCATGGTAACAGTGCCACTAGTGGACGCTGAGCCCTTTTCCATCTCCATGACAACTGCATCCGGAGCAAGCACCATGACGGTGCAGGATGAGGTGGGAGGTGTGGCTCTTTGGATGGTGTATTATTTGATTGGAGCGCAGGTTATGTGGCTATTTGATGTCGCAGCAGATTATTGGACAAACTGAGAAGAGGGACATGAGGAATTTATGTATTATATTTCCTATATGACATAGCTGAAGTCTACTGTCACTGAAGATGAGGATGATAATGAAGATTTCCTATGAACTTATTTTACAAAATCAATATTTTAAAATACCCAAAGGTCAAGAATAAACTTCTCAAATGTTTGAAAACATTCATATAGTAAGCGCTTACAGGAAATAATATTCTTAACACATAATTATGTGGGGTTATTGAGTGCATCAGTGACACTTACAGTATCCCTCGTGTTGTCCTTTTTTTTTTATTAAACTCTGTCAAACAAAAGGGGCTGAAAATAGGAGGTTTGTAGCACACAGAGGTTCTATTTATACCGGTGTCACTGCAAGTACCAGGCAATGTGCTTTGGTTCCTAAACTGACACCTCTTTGTTCCCATCGTGAGCACAACAAGGCTTCAACTGTGCGGAGAGTAACACTGACAACAAAGACTCACAGTCAGCGGAGAAAAAAAACATTATTTTAGGCTTCATAAGACATTTAAATGAGCTCATCCTGCAACACAAAGGCTGTGAGGTGGCATTACAGTGACAACACGTGAAAACTATTAGCATATCTATATCTGTCAACACGTCCCATGAAAATGAACAAAACCAGCAATAAATTGAAGTTACTGACTAATATTACCATTACTATCTGTAGTACTATATCTTCCTCCTACACTCCTCTGTGCCATAGAGCTCAGGGAGCTTTACTGTGTCACTGGGTGACATCTTCCTTCATCACCATCAACACACACACTGTAGTTTATTCTGACTCAATCCCACACACACCGTCCTGCTGCCTCAGATACTAGAGATGTTTCTAACGACTACTTTCTAATGACGTTTAACTGGATGCTAGTCTAAAAGTAGGAAAACACTCAAAAAACACTCAAGATTGAGCCCTCTATAAACTACTATAAGGTTAAACATTGTCCCAAAATATTGAGTGTATTATAAGAACCATTTTAAATCGTTAATCACGATTTTCAATAACCAAATTATATTTTAAATGCCGCTGAAATCAATATGTCCCCAGTATCTGCTCCGGTTGCCCGATTGGGAATGTGCCTCACGAACCGATGTGTGATGTAATATTTGATGAAACGCCAGCAGGGACTGTGGTATAAGGGGCTGTTTTGCATCTCTTCGTTGTCGTTTTGCGTCTCTTTGTGGTTATTTTGTGTCTCTTTGTGGTAATTTTGCATCTCTTTGTGGTTGTTTTGTGTCTCTTTGTGGTTGTTTTGTGTCTCTTTGTGGTTGTTTTGTGTCTCTTTGTAGTTGTTTTGTGTCTCTTTGTTGTTGTTTGCATCTCTTTGTAGTTGTTTTGTGTCTCTTTGTAGTTGTTTTGTGTCTCTTTGTTGTTGTTTTGTATCTCTTTGTGGTTGTTTTGTGTCTCTTTGTAGTTTTGCATCTCTTTGTAGTTTTTTTTGTGTCTCTTTGTAGTTTTTTTTGTGTCTCTTTGTAGTTATTTGTGTTTCTTTGTGGTTTTGCATCTCCTTGTAGTTGTTTTGTGTCTCTTTGTGTTGTTTTGTGTCTCTTTGTGTTGTTTTGTGTCTCTTTGTGGTTGTTTTGCTTGTCTTTGTAGTAGTTTTGTGTCTCTTCGAATGACATTTTGCAGGTAAAAGCCAGCGGGGCCTGTGCACAGTAGGCCCGTTCAGTAACTCCTCCATGCCCTTGGTGATAGAAACACCTGTTAGTAATACACACCACAGTTCAACAGCACCACAAACCACGTCAGTTGAATCAACACTCTCTAACAAAAACTGAGCATTATAACCTCCATGAAGGAGGATTTATTGCAGCACTGTTGTGTTAGACTGCATTAGTTTTAGCTTGATGTGACAACTGGGTGTGTCTGTGATTAGTTTTGAAAAAGAAAACCACTCTGAGGTGTAACTGTTTGGATCTCATTGTAATTTCATGCCAGATGTTCTATTCTCAGTGATTTAAATTTGTTCCTACATAAAGCAGCTTTATAGTTATTCTGTTCCTGTGAACTCTGGTTTTTCTCTACATGTGTGAACCAGAACCGAGGTTGTGGTGCTGCTGGTGTGCCTGAAGCTGGTAGGCAGTGACACCTCCTGCGGTGGTGACGGATCACTGTGGGGTTTAATTTGTCTCTTCTTCTCTGTGTAACTCTCCCCTCAGGAAGGAAGATGTGTGTTACCAGGAGTGAGTCAGCATCCTCCTCTCAGACACTCCAGAGTGTCTACCGGCCTCTGCTGGGAGGACCAGGAGCTACAAGAGAGACATTTTATTATCCCTAATAAATCTCCAGTGGGTTCCAACCCAAGAACCCAAATATTACTGATAAATAATGTCAGTCATTTCAAACAATAAAATCAACTTTATTTAGACATAGTGAAGAAGTCGTGTTACAGATTAAAGATAACAGACGTTTTGTTATAAATTTAAGAGAGAAAATGATCGATACAGAGACAAAGAAAATGAGGGTAACAATAAAGAAAATATGGAAAATATGGAAGACAAAAGCCTGAACAGACAAATGCATTACATAATATTTAATATGGCACTGTAGTGTACATGCACTTCAATATCTTTCCCAGCCATGTTGCCGTAGTAGAAAATAAAATAAAGTGTTTAGAAAACTTCTTTTATTAAGTCTAACTAAATGTTTATTTTAAAGCAAGCACACTTTTTAAAATCCTGACTGTCTTGATTCACCATTTCTTTGTCTTCTTTGCCACATGTACATTTACACATGCATGCTCCAATACAATTAATATGGTGGAATTATTATGAACTATTGCATCTGCAAAGGTTTCCAGTTACTATAATAACCATAATAATAATATATTAACATGGATTTGACTTAACTGAATAATCTATTATAAATGCAAGAACTGAATATACATTTATTGTCTGTTCTATTACATTTAACATGCTGAAGAAATATTGTTACAGATTAAAGATAATAGACGTTTAGTTATAAATTTATGAGAGAAAATGATCGATACAGAGACAAAGAAAATGAGGGTAACAATAAAGAAAATATGGAAAATATGGAAGACAAAAGCCTGAACAGACAAATGCATTACATAATATTTAATATGGCACTGTAGTGTACATGCACTTCAATATCTTTCCCAGCCATGTTGCCGTAGTAGAAAATAAAATAAAGTGTTTAGAAAACTTCTTTTATTAAGTCTAACTAAATGTTTATTTTAAAGCAAGCACACTTTTTAAAATCCTGACTGTCTTGATTCACCATTTCTTTGTCTTCTTTGCCACATGTACATTTACACATGCATGCTCCAATACAATTAATATGGTGGAATTATTATGAACTATTGCATCTGCAAAGGTTTCCAGTTACTATAATAACCATAATAATAATATATTAACATGGATTTGACTTAACTGAATAATCTATTATAAATGCAAGAACTGAATATACATTTATTGTCTGTTCTATTACATTTAACATGCTGAAGAAATATTGTTACAGATTAAAGATAATAGACGTTTAGTTATAAATTTATGAGAGAAAATGATCGATACAGAGACAAAGAAAATGAGGGTAACAATAAAGAAAATATGGAAAATATGGAAGACAAAAGCCTGAACAGACAAATGCATTACATAATCTTTAATGTGGCACTGTAGTGTACATGCACTTGAATATCTTTCTGCATAGTGTGTTAACATGATGTTTCACAGCCATGGTGCCATAGTAGAAAATAAAATAAAGTGTTTAGAAAACTTCTTTTATTAAGTCTAACTAAATGTTTATTTTAAAGCAAGCACACTTTTTAAAATCCTGACTCTCTTTATTCACCATTTCTTTGTCTTCTTTGCCACATGTACATTTACACATGCATGCTCCAATACAATATATATGGTGGAATTATTATGAACTATTGCATCTGCAAAGTCCTCCAGTTACATTTAACCATAATAATAAAATATTAACATGGATTTGACTAAACTGAATGATCCATTATAAATGCAACAACTGATTATGCATTTATTATCTGTTCTGTTACATTTAAAAGCACATTAAATTGCCTTTATTTAAAAAGTTATTTTAAAGTAGACATATATAAAAATGCATAATTTCTGCGTTTTCTAAATGACTGTAAATGTGATTATCATCCATGTGCAGCAGCTGTGTGCTCCTCCAGAGGAAATGGCATCCACATTAAAAAATGCCTTTGCATCTTTACGTGCCATGCGTGTGTATTCCATCCACACCCTGACTCTCTGCTAAACAGAGGCGAGGAAGGACTGAGAGATGTTGGACGCGTTATTATCGCATCCGACGGGACTCTGAAGGAAAACTGGGGAAAAACCAGGAGAGCTGACATATTGATTTCTAAGGTAAAGAGCTTTTTAAATCATTTCTTCGCTTTTCTTTTCATGCATTGCGGTGAAAATGATAATAAATGATGATGAGGATGCGGAGCAGCTTCCAGTGTGTGTTTGTGTGTGTGTGCGTGTGTGCAGCTCCAGCAGAGGTGGCTCAGATTAGACATGTTTTTGGGGTTGTGGCTGCGCATTTCTTAATGTGGGTGGATGCTCGACCTGCAGAGAAATGACGACGTAGGTCGGTTAAGGTTGGCTGCAGGACGCTGATGCATCCAACCGGTCCTGCATGATAATACATATATATCTCCTCATCTTATTATTATTATGTGATGAATAGATGGATAGCTGCAGGATCAGGTGTTGCATTGTTGCCATCAGCGATGGATGATGTCTCCACCTCAGTGAGTTCATATTGAGATGCTGGTCACTAATAAGGCTAATCATAATGCTGCTGCTTTCCTGTAAAGCAGAGCTGTGGTCAGTCAGGCCCATGGCTGCATGCTGCTGTCTGCCAGGATAAAGACACAAAGATGAGCTTCTGTGTGCTGAAATTCACATTTGGATTCTGCAGAAATCTGCATGAAATTGCAATCTCATCCTCTGAAGAATCACTATAATGTTACTGTATGGAGTTACAGTGAATGACCTTAATCTATTGTGGTGCTGTAATGTTTCTCATTTAAAGTGCCCTTCTAACATTCATAGATCTTTATGGGTATGTATGTTGTGTTTGTGACTCCTATTCTGGGACTCTTGGTGAAGATGGTCCTGATGTTGAGGCGAGGACACAAAATATTATTATGTGTGTGATGAATAGATGAGCTGCAGGATCAGGTGTTGCATTGTTGCCATCAGCCATGGATGATGTCTCCACCTCAGTGCGCTCATATATTGAGATGCTGGTCACTAATAGGCTAATAATGATGCTGCTGCTTACTGCTGCTGCTTTCCTGTAAAGCAGAGCTGTGGTCAGTCAGGCCCATGGCTGCGTGCTGCTGTCTGCCATGCAGGATACACCTTCAGCTGGAAAAAGACACAAAGATGAGCTTCTGTGTGCTGAAATTCACATTTGGATTCTGCAGAAACCTGCAGGAAATTGCAATCTCATCCTCTAAATCACTATAATGTTGCTGTATGAAGTTACAGTGAATGACCTTATCCTGCTTCATGGTGCTTAATCTATTGTGGTGCTATAATATTTCTCATTTAAAGTGCCCTTCTAATATAGATCTCTATTGGTATATGTTGTGTTTGTGATGACTCTTATTCTGGGACTTCTTGGTGAAGATGGTCCTGATGTTGTAATAATAATGCTGCTGCTTTCCTGTAAAGCAGAGCTGTGGCCAGTCAGGCCCATGGCTGCATACTGTTCTCTGCCAGGATAAAGACACAAAGATGAGCTTCTGTGTGCTGAAATTCACATTTGGATTCTGCAGAAATTTGCAGGAAATTGCAATCTCATCCTCTGAATCATTATAATGTTGCTGTATGAAGGTACAGTGAATGACATTATCCTGCTTCATGGTGCTTAATCTATTGTGGTGCTATAATATTTCTCATTTAAAGTGCCCTTCTAACATGTATTCATAGATCTTTATTGGTATGTATGTTGTGTTTGTGATGACTCTTATCTTGGGACTCTTGGTGAAGATGGTCCTGATGTTGAGGCGAGGACACAATCCCACCAACGTGTCTGGTAGTTCAACCAGGTTTTTGGCTCAGACTATACCTGTGTAGCAGCTCACCTTCCTCCAGCAGCCTCTTATCAGTCAAATGATTGCTGCTTTCTACTCTCCCTCTCTGCCATGTACCTCTGTGATCTGCATTTGCATATAGGCTGCTGCGGTGTTACAGAAAATGTGGTGTCTCCATGGAAACTGAGGCTGTCAAATGATGATGACAAAGTGATGCTCATATTTGAAAGGCCGCCCCGTTATTAATCCCCCAAAACCCGAGAGCGTCACACCAGTAAAAGCTCCTCACAAAATGCATCTAATCTGACCTGTGATTGCAATTTGAATCTCTTAAAATCAACACATTCACAGGTACTGATAGAGATTTATATCTGTTAAGACTTCAACACAGATAGCCCACTTTCTAGATGAGAAGAGTTAAACGGTGAAGGATGAATAGACCTGCTCTAAACTGGTCATTCAGTGTTTGTCTTCAAGTCTTCTGTGAATATTTTCCTGTAAAATGTGCCTTAGTGATGATTCAAATATGACATCAGATAGCTGGGTATGTGCAGGAGGAGTGGATGTAACAGCAGGGAGAAATGAATCTGTAGTCAGACTGAGTGTTAGCTGAGGGGGATGATTGTGAAAGTTAACCTACATCTCATTTTGCTGGAGTCCCTGAAAGCCCCTCAAGGACCTCTGAAGGTCTCTGAGATCTCGCTGTGGGACGCAGTGCCCCAGATTTCTCCTTTTCATACGATTTATCATTGCAGAGTGCAAAACTCCATACTAGTAATATATCATGTAAAACCTTGAAGCACCTTTATAATTAGGAATACGAGAAAATACCAGTAGTCAAGAGGGTTTTAATGCTGTAGATGCAAAAGGACAAAATACAATGTAAAAAGGTTTAAAGACTTTATGACGTATTACAGGATGGAAATAAAAGAAAAATTATTTGCAATTGGTTTATTTTATTTCAAATTACAAAAAAATGTATCATTGAAGGTATCAAGAGGTATTAATGATATACACAGGGTATAGTGACAATATACTGACATATATATTCTGATATAATGAAATTAAAAAGCAAAAAATATTATTCAGCAGTTAGAAAGAGGGTGCATGAATTATTCCAAATTAAATATAATATATGAATGAGTATTAAATAATACAGCATTCATATTTAGCAATAATTATAAAGGAAAACATGTACCAAAAACAAAAAAAAGTTAAATGAATAATACAAAAATAAATACTGCAACCATTTTTTAAAATCTTTATTGAAAAACATTCAAATATACAAACATGTACTCAACATAAAGGTACAGAGAAACAAGAATATGAATTTAAATAAATACAACAAAAATTATAATAAACATTAAAACAGTTCTAGAATATAAATTATAATAATCAAAAAATACAGTATTCTTCTTTAAAGAGTTCACTGTTCAGTTTCACAGTTTTATGACTTTTTAAAAAAAAAATAGTTGAGTCTTTATATGTTCTTTAAATTCACATAATAATCCAGTGAAATTGGGGGTAACTAGTTATTTTGCATTTATGTACGTATGTAGAATTGACCAAATATATTATATAATCAATAAGTTAACAATGAAGTCAATGCTATATTTATCATGTGCATAATATATAATGCCATTTTACACTCAATTTTGATATTATGAGTAGTTTTACACAATATATAATCTTTTATTCGAGTCCAAAAAGTAACTGAATTTATATAGCGGTAAAATAAATGCGTCTGGTTCATCATTGCAAAAAAAAATAACATTGTTCAATATGAAAGAATTTGGAGAAATATAGATATTGTGTAAAATGTTGATGTGTACTTCTTTAATCTTAAAGGTCCCATATCGTGCTCATTTTCAGGTTCATACTTGTATTTTGTGTTTTTACTAGAAC